>JAGVSQ010003565.1:0-21281 GCA_022683975.1 Rhyacophila evoluta
TACGGTGGTATGACTTCGTTCGAAATGAAAAGATAAGAGAACGGACTATGCAGCCGCTTATCACTGACAAAGTGAAGCTGTGATGCTGGACCTGGTTCGGTTACATATCGCAGATGCCTTGATAGAGTCTGAACCTCACCTGCCTATTCTTTAAGCCAACTGGTTGTTGGCGTCCCGGAAGGCCAGTAAATACTATCTATATAATGTATTCAGCAACGTTACGGGATCCAAGGATGATCTGGGAAGATATAAGAATACTAGCGGGCGATAGGGATTCTTGAAAGTGGCACGTGGTGTCCATATGCTTCACCTAGGGAGTGGATATAGAATAAGAAGAAGAAGAAAAAATACATTTTGTATTAATTGTAATTATTGTAAATTAAAATGTAAGGCTTATCTTCATTACATATTTTCTAAACCACCATTAAAGCTATTTTAACTTCGTAATAGAATAATAAAAACAAAATTGTAATGGATACATTAATAACTACTTAGGAAATTTCACAAAAGGATTCTTATTTAAGAATATACAATTGTTTTGATATCAAATAAATTCACTTCCTCCATCATATCCAATTTCTAAATAAGGCATATGTTTGGCACGTGTCGCCTTATATATTATATATTAAATAAACAAAAAAATAAATCGGAAATTTTTTACAAGTACAAACATATACAAGAGTTTTAGCATTTATTTATTCATTTTTTATAAATATCTTTCTCTTAATCAAATTATGTCAAATGTAAAAATCTATTTTTGTTACCATGCTCGTTTCCAATGTGGAGCATATGAGTCTACACAGGTTGAAAATATCCACTCCGAAAGAGGAGTGTGTAAATCTTCACAATGTAAAGACATCTTGACAGATTATTTTTCACTAAAATTGTTTGTCAGACAATAAATCAACCAACTAGGCATCTAGTCCTGTATTTTTTTCGATTTTTAAAATACGACAGATGGGAAATCGAACCTGCATTCCCCGGATTGCTAGATGCGCTCGCTACCAACTGAGCTAATGGGGAGACAGTCTATTATGGCTTTTTTTTACATTATATGTTGAGCTGTTGTATAGTGTGTGTTTTATTAACATCTTGTTATGTCGTGAAATAAAAATACGGTACATCAAAAAAGTCAAACAAATCATTCAGTTGATAGATGCATGCGCTGTGGGTGATTTGTACAAAAGGCATAATGATTATTAAATGAAAAATAAAATTATTAAAAACCATTCATGAAATATATATTTTAAAAATATATTAATTAAACGGTTATTTATTTCTGCTGAAACATGTTCATACTTTTGAATTGTTTGTTTTTGGAATACCGCATTGTTTTGATTTATAAACTGGCAAGGTTTTCTGATCTCTACACTTGAAAAAGATTTTATAAAAACAAATAGCCAATATATATGAGCTTTTCCGCAAGTGCTGTCAGAATGAATTTGAGAAGAATATTTTTTATAGAAATAATACGATATGTTAACAATATTCCCAGAACCAAATTTAACGTCAGTCGAAACAAAATGTATTATTTTTTCACCGAATTATTGTAATAATATATGTATTTGTAAATACGTGCTTTTCAAAGCTTTAAATATTGCAATGAATAATAAAAGCTTTTATTACTGGATACATTAATGAATGTTTATATATTTTAAATAATCATGAGTGTTATGAATACTTTTTATTCGTTTAAATTAAATTGTACATGAAATAAATCATTTTTTATATCACGATATATAAATCTACACCGAATGTATAATGATTTTTGTAAAGGAGTATTATATTAGTTTTGAATGGTGGATTTTTTCAAATACAAGCTATTTTCAAGTCAAGACATTGTCGGTTTTTCCATCTACAATATACATCATTTATTATATGTCTGGCTGTATTTTAAACATATATTGGGATAGTGGAACTAAATCTATTGTTTTATTTTTGAAATGTAAAATTTGTTTATTGAATATATGTGAACGCTGCAATACAAAATATCGACGGTGTAAGTAAAAACAACGTAACCCTCGCAAAATAGTTTTTATTCGATAGTCAGAATGTATTATATACAATACAATACAGGCTATATCATAAGGATGTAAGCTGAAAACGCAGAATTAGTGTCTAAATTTATCATTTTAATTTGAAAAAAAGATGGCCTGCAAAATTTGCGATCAGGAAAAGAGCTTCTACTTAAACAATTTGACTGGTTTTTCTTAAATAACTTATTAAATTAATATTTTACCGAGTAAATAAAATACTAGTTATGGTTGTCAAGCCTTTCAAGAGTATATTTATGTAATATTTTGACTTTTGCGCAAAATCGTTACATAGGAGCTTTTTCGTCGTGTAAACTTTTTCTAGGTGGGTTACGTCCTTTGCCTTACCACAGTCAATATTTTTGAAACTAAATATTACAGATCAATTTAGTCAATAATTTGGCATTTCAGTTTACATCCTTTTGAGAAAACCTGGGTTAAGTTGAATACATTATAATTTTCGAATAAAAACTCTTTTGCAAAATTAAAGATTAATTTATTAATAACCCATTTCCTTACCACGTTTGAAATAATATATTATATATTAGTAAAGGATAACGTTTTAACTGTTATGTTCGGTATTTCCAGTTAACACTCTATGATAGAATGTCTATTAAGTCTTATTTATTATGATTATCAAATATAAATTATTTTTCAACAATTGAGGGTTAAGTTTTTTTTTCTTTCCCCGGTTGATCGGATAATCGGAAGATTCAAAATGACCAAAAATTCAAACTGCATCATATAATTTTGCAAACAAAAATTTACAGCATTCAAATAGTTTTGAATTACATCAAAATATCTAAGGTCCTCAATCCATTTAGTTAATCTACCGAAAGTGTCATAGGTACACGTCATTATCCCAAACGAAGTTACGGATAATATCTTAGGACAAAGTTTAGGGGACGCTGAGTACTTTAGGTTGAAGATGAGTTCTGCAAGACTTCATCTCTATCCACTATAGCCTCGCTTTAATGCCAGAATAATTATGACCATTTCGTTATCTGATGATTTCCTCCTGTTCTAATGGGGCGGATGATTAGGGTTGGAATAGTTTAATATAGTGCGTGTAAAAAAATATACAGTTGACTTGGTAAGGTTTTCCTAGTTGGAACTTTATAATGCAGGTCGTAAATCGAAGTTCATGGCTAATTTTTTTTAATGAGTGCATGGGTACATGAAGGGTTAAAAATAAACAGCTCCATAGTCGAATTGAAATAAATTTAACATGATGGACGTATATATCGAAAGTGGAAAAGAAGGATAGAACCCACATATAACAAATTTTAGAGGAGGCACAAACAACCTGTATTTGATTATTTTACGTCAAAGTGAAAAAAAACATTACATAGAAACAACTTTGAAGTGCATGGAGACTAACACTAATATTTTTATGTACTCACTTTGATATTAATTGGATAAATGCAGGACTATCATGCCAGTAGTCATGCTAATGGGGAGATCAATGGTGATGTTTAATGAGATTGACTCAGATATTGATATCTTCCATCTAGGTGTGGTGAGTTGAGATTGATGCTATTATATACATTATTAGAATGGAGTTTGTCTAACTTACTTGGTAGACACTCTTATTTCTTCTGAATATATCTCTTCTTTTTTATATTTTAATATTTTTGCTATAATCGTATGTATCTCGTGTTGCTAATGTATTAAACTTATAATTTGTGATGTTACAATATGTATAAAATAAATAAATAAGTTATTTAAGAAAACCAACAAAATTGATAAGCCACTTTTCCTGGTCGCAAATTTCACAGGCCATTCTTTTTTAAACTTAAAAGTTAAATTTAGATACTAATTCAGCATTTGCAGCTTACATCATTTTGATGAAAGTGTTTAACATGTGTTAAAAGCGCATATTGTGATTTTCAAAAAAAGCTATTTTAAACAAACTGAAGGTTACATCCTCTATTTTTCATAGTCGATAAAAAATATTATAAGAACTTATAGCTAGTTTGACTTAACTGTAATGAACTCTATAAAAAATATTTTTTCGTTTATTTTGTAAAATAAAGTTTTCACAAACAATTTGGCTGACGTCTTACACTAAACTTGTAATCGTATTCAAGAAATTAACTTAATATAATTACTCGGTAAAATGTTTTTTCGTGAATCGGAGCCAAAGTCAAAATAACATATATGCACAACCTTAAATAAAGTGTACTAAGACTAAAACTGGTGGTAATAAGTTATTCAAAACAAATCAATTAAATTAATCAGGTGACAGGTCATCCTTTTTTCAAAGTTAAGAGCTACATTTAGACACTAATTCGGTATTTTTAGCTTACAAACCTTTTGATAGACCCTGTATTATTTAAGGACTTTAGAAGTTTCTAAGTTTCTTAAGTATTTGATTTCTTTTACACGACTTAAAACAAAAGCTAAGAAAATCTGGAGCAGCATCCCACTTATTTTAGCTACAAGCCACAACTGAGCACGTGAATATTAGTATGCTCAATTAGAAACTTTGCAGAGATTTTTGAACTTAAAAAATTTGAATAAAAATGTTTTGAAATAAAAAACGTTTTAATAATTAGTACTAGAGAGGTAATGAATAATCTTGATTGTATACGCTTCAGTAAAATAGTGGTATTTGTATTAAAATCGATATTTTACTTTCAATACTACGTTTCCATTAATATTTCACTAAAAACAGCTGTCAATCTTGCTAACTGAAAGCTGTAAAACTACTGAAGAAGTTTTATTACTCATGAATAATGTAGGCTTGAAATATTCCTCGAAGACTTTCAAATCTCAAGTATAATTAATCAAAGCTCAAGATTATCAAAACACGACGATTGATGATTGCCAAAAAGTCCACAGTGACAAATTTTACCGGGGTCAAATCATTATTACCTCGCCGCATAATAAAGGCTCTGCGGGAAGGTTTCGAAGGACCGAGAAGGCTTTGCAAGTGCTGGCAGCAGGTACAACAAGGTGTCAATAGCACTGGGATACTCAGTAAAGAAACGGACACTGACAAATTGCCCTGGTTAGCTTTTATCTATAATAGTATTATGTATAAACTGTGGGAAAGCTTGGGGGTAAAATAATAGTTTATATAAATAACAAAATATAAATGAATAAAGTTGTCTACAATGAATTATTTTAAATGGCAAAGTATAAAGTGGTGAGTTTTTTCACATGCTTAGCTTATAACAAATTATTAGTTAAAGGCATCTAAATCATATAAAATTTTAGTTTGTTTTTGAAAATTTTACTGAGGACTTAAGAACTGATTATTTTATTAATGTTTTTGCGTTTTTTTGAATACATAAAAACATTTTGAACGATTTATTCGTCGAGCTGCTTATCAATGACATTTTTTTGATAGATCTGTTGACAAAATAGCAGACTTATATATTTTGCAGTGTAGGTCTCAGATCCGAATGAAATTGTCAAATTTATCTCATTATCTCATTCAATATATTTAAATTACTTTAAATTGTCAAATTATTTGTACGTCCTACCAAATTTTGCACCCCAGATGATTCGTGCGCCTAAAGCAATCTGGTCCAACTGCTCCTCCGTAGCTACGACACTGGTTGTAAAATTAAAGAAAACAGTAGAAAAATTGCTAAAATTTTAAATTCAACTATATTTGGTGTTGTATTATAATATCATAATTGTAGTGATTACAAATATGTGAATATTTCAAAGAAACTGCAGAATTTTTATACCTTTATGGCGTATATAAATTAAATACATTCAGCCGGTTATATAAATTAATTGCGTTATAGCCATATTATATGGATTCAGTGTGAAGTTCATGAAATCATCAATATCGAGTGTCACAAATATTTAAACAATAAATAAACATTATTATAAACCAATGAAAGCGCAGCATACGCAGTATTACAAACCTTCTAATAACTGTTAAGAAGAGACGCACGGCCGAGTTTTCTCTTTCTCCTCACTTCAAATCAACAACTCAACTAGCAAGCATCGGGCCGTTTTTCGTTTAGAACCGCTGTTATACGCGTCTTTCTCCGTGAACATAAAACATTGTAATTGTAATACAACTGTCATAACCTTCTAATATTTCAACTTCAATAAACCATAACATTGAATATTATGTGAGATTGTTTCCTTGGAACACACCAACATCCTACAACACTCCCTTGTTATAAGTATCGAATATGTTAGGACTCACTAATATCTATGAATAAATGATTCTATCGTATTATTTAAAAATGGTTATTGAAATATATGAAATTAAAATATAAATTAATGTTATAAAAACTTTACAAAAATATTTTGAGAATCTTTTTATTTTTAAAACATCGTTTCAGGCTCTTCAAATATTCGGCCGTCGTGCGGAATAATGCAAGTACCTCCTAAACTTTGCATAATGCTCAATTTTATATTTAATCTTTCTCATAAATTTGAAAACTCTCTATAAATCATTTTAATCTTCGTTTTAGATAAGATAAATCGATTTATTCGCATAATTCGACTACTTTTTTTCCAAATTTTTACCTCTCGGCCCTACGCATAGGAAACTGTCTTTACCTGCATAGAGACATAACGTTTTTTTATCCTCTTACTTGGAGTGAGTTACGATTTTTAAAATCCTATCTTAGTTATTTAAAAATAAATTCTATCATTATGTATGTCTTCTTCTTGAATTTAAAATCATATAAATGTCTTTAAACTATTTGGGAAGCACCATTGTCACTCGAATGCAGAACTATCCTATGTCACTCTGGACTAAATTTACAGGAAAGCTCTTTGAAACACATTAGAATACATATATTTTCGTGACTATTTTTGTAAAAACATAAAAAAATACGATATAATATAATATAATTTGCAATATATCCCGGTTAGTTAGAGGTTAGTGTGTGCGTTTAGTAATCTGGGTAATGCAGGTTTGATTTCCACATCTAACAAATTTTTGAAAACGAAAAATGTAATCTCATTTGATTGAGTAATTCTCTGACAAACAATTATTGTGAAAAATAATCTGTCAAGACGTCTTTACATTGCAAAAATCCATATATTCCGATTTCAGAATAGACATCTTCACACTGTATAGATCAATATGCTCCACTTTGGCAAAAAGCATGGTATAAAAAAATTTGTATTTTGGATTGTTCTAATTTTCAATAAAATAAAGGCTTTTGTTACTCAGGGTACTTAGGGAATACATACACTATTTTTATACATTGAATACTTTGCATTTTATCACGGACAAATCACTTTTAGAGTAAAACTCAATTTTACTTAAAATTTGAATTTAATAGTTCTGCATTACAGAGACGTAATGAAATATTTCAAAACATTAAATAATATAAGGAAGCTTATATTTTTTTGCGAATAACACTAAAATTTCATGATTTTTTAAAAACTTTTAAGTTTTTCTTTCAGATATACAATGTAATCAGGAAAAAGTAATCAACCAACAAAACGTAGCTAATTACAAATGATCGTCACGAAATAGTTGGCTAATTTTTGATAATTAGTGAATTTATTCAATTCTTTCTATTGTAGTTTAAAATTTATAATTTTAGTTTATAGATAACTAGTGTACCTTAATTTTGACAAAAATATATTTTGAGAGCTTTTTCTTGAAAGCGATAATAAAGTCTATCGATTGCTTAAAGTACAAATTATAGAGTGATAAAGTGTAGAAAATTAATATGTAGATATTTATCTTTACGATTATTTTTATATAAAAAAATTTAAAACGTTTTATTCGTAAAGCTGCTTATAAATGACATTATTTTGATATATCTGAATACAAAACAGCAGAATTATATATTTCGCATTGTAGGCCTCAGATCTTAACGAAATTGTCAAATTTTCTTGAGACCATTTTTCGATATATTTAAATAACTTTGAATGTTAAAATCAATACGTGACATGCATACAACACGATGTAACTTTCAGCCAAAAGTGGACTTTTTTGGAAAGTTTGGACTTTTAGTCATCGATATGCTATGATTATATATTGTACGTGTATGTAAAAATAAATAATGCAAATATGTCAACAAATATATAATATTAAAGTTTAAAACTATTTTTCTATTTATCAGATGTATTTATACCAACCATTCTATATTGTACGGTTTCTGTACGGTTTTTACAAAGATGTAAATCCTTATATAGCAAAGATTTTTTATAATATTTATTTATTTACTTTATTCATGTTGTATTATTACAAATTATAAGTTTAATACATTAACAACACGATATACGTATGGTTATAACAAAAATATTTAAAACATATTAAAATATAAAAAAAGAATACGGAAAGAATTAAAAATACATATATATACAGAAGGAAAAAGAGAGTGTCTACCAAGTAAGTTAGACAGATCCTATTCTGGTAATGTATATATTAATGTAATGTTAATATGAATTTATAACAGTCATTATTTAATCAGCTACGGTTGTTATGAGCTTAACCTAAGCTCTATGCTATTGTTATATATTGAATCAAATTATTATTAGAAACAATTTGGTCACAGTTTTAAGACATACGTATAAAAAAGATTAACTCAAATATCAGGGTACAGCAAACAGGAAAGTAATGTTAAACAAAGTTTAATATTAACTTACATTCATAAGATGGCCAAGTGTTTAGCTTTTTCACTGGGGATGACACATACGTGTGTGCCCATACAAATAACATAACTAAGTGTCAAAATATATATATATCATAGACAGGTGGTGAGTATATAAATTTAATCTGTATTCATGTGAGTCATAAACACACTTTTTAATACTACAGAGTTCTTGTATTTAAAAAGTAACTTTGATATTTATGTTGACACGGTGCCATTTTTTTCGATTAAAATTGTTATTATACGCGTTTTAAAAAAAGAGGTTGCAGAATTAAATCCAACAACTTCAGGGCTTAAAATAATTTAAAGATGCATAATTTGATACTACAATAAATGGGCTGAACATGCGTCCATTTTGACAGCCAATCTTGTGTAAGAAAAAACCTTTCAAAGTAAATATGTGTTGTGTGACATTTAATATAATATATTTTTGGAGTGGTCATCTTCACGATGTTTAGATCCACAAACTCCACTGTTAGAGTGGACATGGCTGAAAAATAATAACAGTGAAAGCTTTCAAAATTTTTAATGGTTACTGGACAGTGTGCTGGATATAAAAATAATATCAAATATACGTGGGTAGGATACATTCATCATCTAAGTACTAATCGATCGATAATTTATTTTATGGGGATAGTCTGATCGCTCAACTAATGGGTAGATAGAAATTTAAAATTCAATGAAAGCAAAGACGCACATGACGAAGAAGATTGAAGAGTTAATAAAAAAACTCCATCTGGTAGTGAATTAACAAAAATACTTTACTGTGATAAAATAAAGGTTTTACAGAAACACTAACTTTTAAGTATCAATAACTCTCTTATATGAGTATGATATATCTAAAAAATATCATAAAAATTACTGCAATTTTAATATAAAAACAATAGCGCTCGTCTTTCGTATACCGCCTTTTAGATACTTTAGTCAACTAGAAAAGCTTAGCTCTTATTTTTACGGCTTTAAATATATTATAAAAAAAACTTGTAGATAATATATGAGATATAAATTGAGATAAATTTCATAGAATACGTTCGCTCCGTATAATAATAAATGAATGTAATTTTTAGGCTAGAGGCTTTCGTGACAAAGTACAACAAAATTCTTATCAATATGGTTTCCGCTGAATTTTTGAAAAAAAAGCTTTTACTACGATAAAATAAAGTAATAAAAATAATTGATATAGCCTATATTCGTATTTGATACTATCACAAGCTTACAACTAAATTAAAACTTTATTTGTAAATATTACAATTGTGAAATTTTTAATTTAAAAAAAATGCTTAAAACTAATTAACATCAAGCGCTATCAGTTAATGTACCATTGATTGTATATTGGTTCTTCAGTGGATATTTTAAATATATTTTCATCTTCCAGATAGCTTAAAGATTTGCACGTAGGCTTTGAAGCGAGAGATAACGAAATCTATTCCGATAGCCGCATGATTTTAAAATATTGAAAGCTGCAAGATTCGATAGGTTGAGAAATTGATGGTTAATCAATTTTCGTGAAAAAAAAAATTGTCTACCTTAACTATTACCATGCGTGTCTTTACTTATATGTGTATCTGTTTATACTTTATTGTAAACTCGTTTTCGCGGGAATTAGTTGACAGTTAATGCTGTCAACTGAATGATTACTTAGTATTACATTTTTCAATACACTTAGATATAAAAAAAATCATGAGATCTTTATTTTGAGACTTAAATGAATACCTTCTTTGCCGAGTGATTTATCAGAGACCAAGCTTTATCTCCCCGGTAGCGTGGTTGGTAGCGTGTGTGGCTAGCAATCCGGGGAATGCAGGCTCGATTCCTCATCTGTTGGATTTAAAAAATTAAAAATAAAAGACTGGATCCCCGTTGAGTTGACTAATTGTCCACAAAACAATTCTCGCAAAAAATAATCTGTCAAGATCTCGTTGCAAAGATTCACATACTCCTCTTTCAGAATCGATATCTTCACTGTGTAGATCCATATGCTCCACGTTGGGAGCAACCATGGTATAAAAAGCTTATCCATCCAGCTACCAATACTATAAAACATTCAAACGTTTAACTGAAAGACACTTGATGTTAAATACGACTTATTTTTACTGTGATAAAATCATCTATAATTAATATCGTATTATGTTGAAAATAAAAAATATATAAATTATTTGCGAACACAAAATAACTTTACTTAAATCATTTATAAAAAAATGTTATTGAAAAGCTTACAGATTAAATTTTGAGTTGTAAGTTATAAAAAATATAATAAATATATTTGTTAATACAAAAGTGTTGTTTGCTAGAAAATTTATTAAAAACGATTTTCGTTTTTTGCTATTTAGTTGTAATCAATTATTTGTGGTTTGGTCAGCAAAAACCTGATAGGATTTGACCCATATTTTTTCGTTTTAGCTACAAAAACCCACACAACAATATATATCCCGTAATTAATATCCGTGTTTTTTTTGTTTTGTTGTTTTGTTGACAAACTAATGTATTTTGTATTATAATATATTATATTTGTATATATACAATGTTAAGGTTACTGATTCCATTGAGATTTTGAAATATACTGCCATTAAATCATATTATAAGCTTTTATTAACACACTAAGCTTTTGGAATACAACAATTTACTACTGTAAGTGTAGTGAACATTTAAGATATACAACTTATACTAAATATCCTTAACTGTATACTTAATAAGGAAATATAATTTAAAGGTAATTTATTTTGTTCAAAAGGTATATATATTCGTCTTAGTGATATAGTTAGCAAGTGGTTAAAGGGACCTACATACGTTCAAGTTTGCATGCACAATCATTTGTGTGTGACCAGTGTTTCTTTCCTGAAAACGAAATATATACTTATTTTTGATAATCCTGCGTATATTTGATATAAACTGTAAGACCAGTCATCTACGACATAAAATAATATATTAAATAAGCCAACCATTGATATGGGTGATTCAGTTTTTAGTATTAATTAATATTATAATGCTGAATTTGACCAACAAAATACATTGTTGGTTTTGAAAATTAATAGTTTATATTAAAAAATGAAATTGAAATGTTTTACGTACAATCCAATTACTCAAAAAATGTTGGTAATAAAATATTAAACGATATTAACGACCGTGGACTCATATATGAGTCTTGACAGAATATTGGTTGGTGACCGACGACTCATATGTAAGTCTTACCCCAAACGTTTATTTTCTATGATAAATACCTGAATTAAGATTTAACTGAATTGTGAATGTCAACGAGAGATGGTGAAATATTATTTCAGCTTTTTGCACATTTTCTCGTGAATTTCGCCGGCTACCGTGAAAAATTCAGCAAAAACTTGCGGGCGTTAAGCTGTTAAAATTAAAGTAAGCTGACCGAATCGATAATTAGTGATTCTAAGTAATATTATAGAGACTCGAGTCTGAATTGAATTCAAAGTCTTTTTTTTTACTTGATCACTCTCTTTGTGAAGTTCGTAAAGTAAAAACAATAAAATAATAATTTTATAATATTATAAATTCTTTAATACAATACAGTCACTGTATTTTTATGGTCGTTCATGTACACATGCGCAAGTTTGCATAAGCGTGTGTAGCCCCCTGAAGCTTATAAAAAGTCACGAGTTGATTTAATCTCGCTGCATGGTATGTTTAAATAGTTGATTGGGTGAACAATGAGTTTATTTGATAGATAACCAACAATATTCGTGAAAAAATATCTTTTGTGCTATCTTTTCACCATGTGAAAATACATGTCTACATACATCTACTGGCTTTTAAGGGCATAATAAAAAAGTCTATGGTATAATTAATTGTTTTAAAGTTTAAAATACGAATATCAGCGTATTAGAGATATGTGGAATATGGAATGAAAAAAGGATGTATCCCTCAACGTTTTCAAAACAGCTTTGTTCTACAATCGTTATGTATACAACTTAGGGCAAGTTCTATAAAAAGGATAAAAGCTGCAAATGGTGAATTAGTACCAAAATTTAGCTTTTAAGTTTGAAAAAATATAGCATGCTAAATTTGCAACCAGGAAAGAGGACTTTCATCACATTAATTAAATTTGATAAATTTAAATAATGTGTTAAGTTATATCGCTAGTTTTTGTTTTCATACACTTTATGGTTGTGTCTAATGAATATTTTAACATTAGACACACTAATGAATATTTCAACATTGGCCCAAAATTATGTAATGCCCGTTTTTTGTGCCTCTTGTAAAATTTTTTCTGTGTGGGTTAAGTCCTTTTTTCTTTGAGTAGTCGATATTTTGACGGACGATTTTTTATAAGCTGACTAAAAACATGTCATCACATTGTTCCATTTTCATTCGTAGAAAATACAAATCGTATATTTAAAAAAAATTATCAATAATATTCGAACTCAAAATTCAGTAAATAACGTATCTAAATAAAATGCACGCGATAGACTGCTATAATCATGCGCATTTACACATCGAACTTATTCCACTACACATAAATGTAAAGGAGAAGATTTTGAACAAGCATTTTTGTATAAAACAACCATTTAAAATCCAGCAGGCGTGGGGATCGAACTTGCATATCTAGGATTTAACATTTGCATGCTTATTTCTATGCTAAAATCTATCGGGGATAATATGACTTAAATAATATAAACTATATGAAGAAAAGTATGGTTTAGTTTTATTTCAAACAAATTGTAAAACAGTTTCATTTTTCTTATTTAAAATAATTTTAAATCATTGTAACTTAAAGCTTATATTTTTATACAATACCTTTTAAAATTATTTATAAAGCCTTGAGATATTAAATAATATATATAACTGTCTTTTAAAGAACTATATTTATAGATATTTGAATGAATTTCATTTAAAAATCAAAAATTCATTTCAATATAATACTTAAAATTCATATTGTACTTGCTTAATATATTGAACTAATAATATAGGTAGCATGAAACAAACTTGTTGAATAGACTGATGTTAAAATTTTTCTCATTTAACACTTTTTACAGGCTTTATTTATAAGGCTGGAAGCTGTAATAGTATATGTCACTGAGGTAGCTGATGAATGAAATTGTGTATTAATGGTCTTTGCGATCTTTAAAAACTGCAATGTAGACAACTGAAAAATGAGTATAGACTACATTATTGACATATCTAAGGTTTGTAAAACCTAGGCTGATTAATTGTTGAGCAAAAGAAAAATAATTCATACTCGTATCAAATTTGAATGAATATTTTTTCAGAAAATTAATTAAAATTTCAAGAGCTTCGCTGAATAAAAGCACAACTTTTAGGAGCAGTCAAGGACAAACAATGTTATTATCTTTTTCTTTGATGAAAGTGTGTCGACTTTTATATTACAAAGATTAGTGGGCGTGTCTAAGAGACTTGGAAAGGACTTAAAAGGCTTGTCTAGTTGACGTCGGCAAAGCAAATCACAACCTGAATTTATTTATAAGCCTACTTTGTGTGGTTTGCAGCTACCTTCTACGCGATTAAGGGTGGTGATGAGTTAAGTAAATATTTTGATCTAAAGCTTTAAATAGTTTGAACTACAAAAAGCTTTTTAAATGTACTAACTAGTTGTATATTATGCATAAGTGTTATTTATTTACATATTAAACACCTACTTAAAAATAAGGAATGTAAAAAAAAGAGCTTTCAAATCTTAAGTAATAAAAAGTTTGAATTACGTAGATTACAATTTTATAAGAAATTGTAACTATATCTAAACATCATAATATGCTTCGTATCGCACATGTTTTATGTTAATTTAATAAATAAGTCACATTTAAAAATACTTTCTTCCTTTTTTTCTTTAAGTGTAATAATAACCAACGTAATATACTCTTCTTTAAGACCACTGACCACTTCTTTACATAAAACATACCCTCTTCCAGCATTTCTTTTTCAAATTTCTCTCAGTTTTCATAAAATAAAATAATGAAAATATTAAATTTGTTATAGAAAATATCATAAAAGTATTTTTCATTTTTCGTAAATATTTATTATAACACCGTATCAGTAGTAAATAAAAATTTATTCTATCATTATTTATTTTATTATCATGGTGGTATACTTTTAATAACTGAAATCTACTTTCTCCTCCACCACCCACCACGTCATACCAGTTATGCGCGCGTATACCGTGGCGTAAATAACGTGAGGCGCTCTTCTCTTTCCCAGAAGCAGCTTCTCAAGACCTTGGTTGGCGTGCACTAGAGCGTGCGTGATTTCTATTCTAACCAATTATACCCTTTAATATCTAGCCAAGCCAAGAAAAGACCCTCTTGTTCGCCGTAAGATTTTGAAAAATTTGTGTGGTATATCAATTTAGCAATGTGAAGACGCTTTGACAGATTATTTTTCACGAGAATTGTGTGTCAGACAATTGCTCAATCTAATAGTCATCCAGTCCTGCATTTTTATATTATTACAAAACTGATAGATGTGGAAATCAAACTTGCATTCCCTGGACTGGTAGACACGCATGCTGACCTCTATGCATGTTTTAGATAAAATACCTAGCTTATTGCCAATGAAATTTTGTTAAAAAATTTCAAGTTCAAATCCAGAAACTGGGTAGATGTATATAAAAGCCTTTAAGCTCCAACTGCCTTCACTTGCAACTAATCGATGCTTTAACCGTAAATTTTACTGTGAATTATAAAAAAAAAAACCACAAAGAGGATCACTATATTTAAAAAAAAAAGCTTTTTTAGTTTTTTGTATGAAAATAAAATTGTCACCATCTAGTCTACCGAATGATGGAACGTAACCTCATTATAAATCGCGGATTGCAGTTATTAAAGATGTTTATTTGGATTTATAATTGTTTATTTTAATGAATATACAATAATAATACACGTCTAAATACTGAATTATTAGTCCACCGAAATTCATGTAACATTACTGAAAGTATTATATTTTAAGAAACCTTTGTTAAGTGTTCTTAAGGTATCAACTTCAAACACAGCAAAAACTCTCGAGTATTATAATAAATGTATTTTCCAACCACATGCTGCGTGCTATTGATATCTTAAGATGGTTGCGAAAAAATGTCATGTTCAACTTGTAGATTCCTTTTGACGAAAAAAAATATATTCACACCCTCCTTAAGAGAAAGGTAAGATGAATTTCATGTCAAAGATGGTACCCGTGACAAATTTTCCCTATATATATCTCTACTTAGGCACTTGGGATAAACGCGTCGGATAAATCTCATATTAATTTATGTTTAGGGACGTATCTTCTTGACTTTGGGCAATTTTATTTCTCGGTAATTTTTTTGTCTTTAAAAAACTGTAATGGAATGAGAACAGTTTTTTTTTTATAAATAACAACTCAATTTATAGACTAATATGATTATATTTTATCTAGGTTTTAACTTTCGAGTAAAGAAAAAACAACAATTTATAAGCTACTTTAAATCAAAGATTTACGAAATAGTGATTCCAAGCTTTTATTGTAATTTTTATTTTAATTCTTTAAACAGCTTACAATATGAGCTTTTACATAACTGGAATCAATTAATTGTATAGTGGATACCCTTAAGATATTTTGTGATTATAATTATATAATATAATGCCTAATATGCATTCAAAAAAAATAGTGTAGTTGGTGGCATGCGCGCCTAGCAATCCGGGGAATGCGAGCTTGATTTCTCATCTGTCGGATTTTACAAGTCTAAAAATGCAGGGCTAGATGCCCATTGGGTTGAATAATTGTCTGACAAACAATTCTCGTGAAAAATAATCTATAAAGACGTCTTCACATTGTGGAGATCCAAATACTCCTCTTTTGGAGTGGATATCTTTATACTGTGCCGATCTATATGCTCAACATTGGGAGCGAATATGGTATATAAAAAAAACCTAATTTATCTGTAGAATATTCTAAATTTTGTATTTAGCCGCTTTATAATAAAGCTCTGCCTAGTAAATGTAAACTTACAGAGTATATTTTGTAAAATTAATCATTTTATACTTGAATATGCAAAAAGTCACAAAGCTACTTTTTTGATAACATGTTTTTATACTAGTGCTTTACAAATATTTATAATATAAGAACCTTTATTTTAAATTTTACTGATGATACAACCAAAACCTGTGTCGTTCCATATGCTTCCTGATGGAAACTAACATGGTATGAAAAAGAATACATGTTATAATTATTAAATATGACCGAGAAGAAATCTTCCGTGCTACCGTGGATCACAAGTTTAAATCATGCATCTTGCAATCTCGATACTTGTTCGGCTTTTGAAAGTTACATTCTTTCGACAGAACGTATACTAGAATTCTATTTTATAAAAACTGAGTATTACGTCTTTTTTCATTTCTACGGTTGATGTTTAAATATAGGAGTGAAAGAATAAAAATAATATATTCAAAAATATCTATAATTGAAATAATAAAAAAATATATGTTAAAATAATCCTAAATCATAGATTTATGCATCCCTGTACATAAAGATTCTTTTCCTATGCCAAACAATATTCTATATGCGACATAAAAATGAAAAGCAGTGTATTTTGGTGTTATGATCGCCTCGAGATGATATGGGGTTGAGAAAAAACATGTTTACGATAATGTACCTAGTATGATATCTTGTTTGTCGAGATTGTCTCTTCCTGAGACAAAAACATATTCACAGCAATGCAGTGACGTCTAGATTTAGATAGTATATATTTAAATTAACTCGTATAAACGTTTTAATAACAGAAATATTTATTTGGAAATTAAGCGTAAAAGTTTATTTCGTTATTATAAAAGCTCTGTTTATGATACAGCTTAAAACTATTACATAATATAAACTTCAACCTATTAGTTATTAGTAGGAAGTTTATGAACATATTTGAATCCTAATTGAGAAATTAGTTCTAAGCTATTGATAGTTATTTTAGACATTAATAAAAAAAATGTTTTTATAATATGATGATAAATTTATATATAGTAATAATTTATCGAATTCATGCAACTTACTATATAAATCCATGCTAAAAACATTAACAAAGGCTTAAGACACGTGTATAAAAATCTTATTTCTTTACCATGTCCGCTGCAAAATTGGAGCATATGGTTCTACACTGTATAAAAATATCCCTTCTGAAAGTAGAGTTTATCAATTGTGGAAAAGAAAAAGGGCGTAACCCACACAGAACACATTTTACAGGAGGCACAAAAAACGTATATTCAATAATTTTGGGCAAAAGTCACAATATTAAATAAACACATCCACAGTCAAAAATCATTTAACTGGTGTTTTATTTACACAATCTGCTATCATTTTACCTAAAAAAAATCAATAATATTGATGTGGTGGCATTCTTATTTCCCGGTCCCCAATCTTAAAGGTCATTATTTTTCAAACTTAAAAGCTTAATCTAAATCCTTATGTGGCATTTGCAACTTACGTTCTTTTGCTAGAACGTGTAATAAGTTATATACATTGTGAATATTGAGAAAAGATTATTTTGGAAAACTAATATTTATGTAATTTTTACTTACCCCAGTTGATATAGATTTTAGCAATGTAAAGACATATTTTGACGGATTATTTCTTACCAAAATTGATTATAAGACTGTTGATGAACTCGTGTACGTCTAGTTCTGCATTTTAAGATTTATTTTGAATCCAGCAGATGTGGAAAAAACTCCTACTATGCGAAGCGAACACAGTAACCTCTCGGTTACTGGGGAGATATTTTTTACTGTACTCTGCTAACTATATTATATTTACTTAACAAAATTATGTCTATAAGAATAAAATCGATCTCTCTTAGCATTTTGTGCTAATTACACGTACGATAATATATCATTAGTTGGAGGTCAAAAGATTAGTCGTATTTTTTGAAATACATATTTATAATAAGTGTATTGATTTTCTTGGACGAAGCTTTTTGTCCTACTTTTAGAAGATTATGTACCAATGGATAACCAGATATACCCAGGAGGCATGTCTATTTATAAGTACACTCAGCTTTTGTTTTGAATAGCAATCTAAGTAGGGATGGCAAATTTCAAGATAATGAAAAAAATCTGATTTCGAATTTCTACATTTTCGGAATTCCGAAATACAATACTTTTAACGAGATTTTTTTTCGGAATCATATCAAAACTTTGAGACTTCTCGTTGTTTTTAAGTTACGCCCTATCTTGAGATAGTTAACTTTTCCTTTACACTATGTCTAAAAGTAAAAATTACGTACGAAAAAATCTGAACATATGTAAAAATTTCTACTTTCGTACATACGTCCAAATTTTTTGTTGTTTTTCTATTTTTATGTTCTATTTTTGGACGTAATAGACCGTGAAATACTGATATTCGCAATTCATATAAATGTTTCTCAAGATTCAAAATTGAAAAACAAGTGCGAATTTCGCAATTCGTCGATATCCGTTTTACAATCCCTATGTGCAAGTATTTCGGTGAAGATGAAAGAAGTTAATATTTTAGTTTAATTGTCTATTAGGAACCGGATATCCTATAAGTCTAAGGAGACGGATATTGACAGGAGATTGCGATAAACTTACGAGAACATCACAAAGTTTTCAACCTTTATAGGTTCATTGAAATATTATCCACTGCTTAGGAAAATTGTGGAAATTTATAAAATAGGTATTTTACAAGAAAATGTTTTAGACACTTTGAAATACAAAAGTATGAAGTGCCCATGCCAATAATATAAGTTATATTACACTTGTATTATAAAATAAAAAGAATGATGCAAAGTAACAGCTGATTCATGAAAAAAATTAGGATCGTTGACAGTCCAGTGTATAAATGTGAAAAGAAAAATGAAGTTATCAATCACATTGCTTGGCAGTGTAATCTGTATGACATTAAAAGATTGGGCTTATTAAAAAGCTTATTCAGACTTAAATTTTAATTGCCTTTTTCAATGAAAGTTTTGTTGTAGTGTACACATATTGCTTCATGTAAGCAGGTTTTCAATTTTTAATCAAATTTGAACTTAAGATTTAAAAATAATGCAAATTGTATACATTTTTTTTTGTTAAAATGTATCAACTGTTTAGCCAAAATAAACCTTTTATAAGGTTACAGCTGGCTTAAATAAGAGTAATAAAAAAAAACACTAGTTATTAAGGCTCGTAGTTTTGTTTTGAGATGATGGCATGTTAACTTTGAAATTAGAAATTGCGGGCTCAATTTTCTTAGCCGATGATTTTTTTAAGATAAGGAACTGAATGCCCAATGGGCAGAAAAAGTTATTACATTTCTAGAGTAGAAATCTGCATACTGTTGAGATCCATATGATCCGTTTTCAGAGCGGACATACCATATAAAATGGTTTAATCTCTGAAAAATATTTTGAATGCAATACCACCATCGAAGTGTAGAAATATGTGTATTATATATGGTGGAAATAGCTATCAACAAAGTAAATAAGCTTGTCTGTCACTGTCAGATAGAGTTCTACCACATATATATATAGTAGGCCAATTAATTTATTTTGTACAATTTTTCGAATGTCGTATTTATTTTGTTGGATAATACATATAATATTCAATTTAAATTAGAATTTAAATTTTACGGAAAACCATATAAACTATTCTTAATCGTTTTATATATTTTCATGATTTGGTATTTTTAGTTCAAAACCAATTCCAATAATAAGGTGATTAAAAAATATCCTATTCGATGAAAGCACATATTCAATAAAAAAATATATTAATATTATATTACATGGCAAAGTCAAATTAAAATGTAAAAATGAAGTTATTAAGAACTTATTTTAGAGATGAAAGTTGTATTCAGTATATGACTTTAATTTGATATGCATTTTTTTTAATTCGGTAGATTATAGTGCTTAAAATTTTTTCTCTAAAATTTGTGTACGATAATGTTCATTTTTTTTTTTTTTAGTTAAGTAAACTTTAATTTAAAAATGGGAGATATGTAATCAAATATAAAGAAGGGAACTCAATTTAATATTATATATGATTTAAACTGAAAACTACATTTAATTAAATATATTAAATAGTTGTCAACTAATTTTCTTGATGTTGAACAATAATATACCTGATGCAAAATACTAGAAAAGTTACATATTTTATTCATAAAAAAAAACAATACAGCACCTTAAAATTCTAGTGTAAATTCTAGTGTAAAATCTAGTCCACGCCTTAAGTAACTGCTTATGGGACACTTTCAATAACGCCTCACGCTCGTTACGCTACGATATACGATATACGTCGGATAGCGAGTAATAGAAGTGAAAGCACCGTAAAATGTATATTTTTATGGATTTTAACACGAAAACTGACTTTTTTAACAAAGATATGTATCTATACGTTGATGTCTTATTTGTTTAATATCTTGAAAATTCGTTGAACTTCTTGAATCAAGGCCAAATGTATCTACTATATTATTATTATATGATTATTACAATAATTATTATGGCACTTCACTTGTGCATTTACAGCTCCTAAGTATACATACAGATGCCACTTAGCCCATACATTTAGAATAGCTTCTTCAATTATAGGACTGTGAGCGTTTATGCTTGAGATAATGCACGTATTAAATATAATAATGCTGAATTATAGTTGATTTCAAAGATGAAGAATATATATACACTCATCCCTCGTATTACGCGGTAGATACGTTCCAAGAGAAACCGCGTAAATCGAAACCGCGTAAATCG
>JAGVSQ010003566.1:0-21280 GCA_022683975.1 Rhyacophila evoluta
TTAATATGTTTGTTATAACCATATGTATATCGTGTTGTTAATGTATTAAACTTATTATTTGTGATATCACAACACGTATAAAGTAAATAAATAAATAAAAAAAATATGTACAAACATTGTATGTCCAACGTGATATTACTTTAATTAATGCGGAGCGAGAAGACAATTTAAATTCTAAATTAAAACGGAAAATAATAAATGGAGGTATCTGATTTTGAATATATGCCCATAAAAACCATTCTGCATAACGTCACAAGACATATAACGTATATATAGGTCGGCTGAAAAATATATTACATAAAATATATTCTTTATGATACAATGACGCAGACTGTGGATATGGGAACCATTATTATAATTTACTTCCATATATATTGTTCACTTGCATTATCCTACACTTCACTTGAGTAACACCTGCATTGCTTCAGAAATATATGCAGAGATGATCAATCTTTATTTATAATATATATCATTTATCAAAATAGTTTTTAAATAATAATTTAGTATCGTATATTATCTCTAATATTTAATCAGTTAAAGCTAACAAGTCATTTTTTAAAATTTGTAAATTGCACTTCTTACAAAATTACAGCATATTTACATACAAATCGGACAAAATCTTTTATTTTGGTAATATCCGATTCCAAAGTAAGGCATATGGCTAGCATGAAGCAACCCAATGGTATTACTTCTTTCAAAAATACGCCAGGGCTTTAACAAATCACTGAATGCATCACATGAATAAACCTCGATGTACTTTCAGTATATCAAGAAAGTGTCTTTCAAAGAAAAGTCAGACGCAGTCAAGGACTATCTTCAGCATGTACACTAGACAGTTTCATGGTCTTTTTTTAAATGACATAGTATTTACAAAATGTGAATTGTCGTTTTTTTACTGAACGTGTAGCATATAGGTCTATAATGTGAAGATATTAAATGTAAAAATGAAGCAAAATAACTCTACAAAGTAAATCTTGTTCGAATGTAGATTGGATATCAGCCAATTTCTAACCAATTAAGGATCCTACACTTATACTTTTCAATTAAAAAATGTTATGTATTTGGGGGATTCGAGCCTGTAACGTGCGGAACCAGCCTTACTTGTACACCGAGAGAATGTCTGTTTAATAGAATTTTATACAACTAAAGCTGTATACATCTCGGTATCATAATATTTGTTGAAAAACTTAAAACTTTGTTGCTGTAAAATGTTAAATTGAACATACTAATAAGACGAATATGTAGCTATACGCATTAAATATAATAGAACATATGGTTAAAACATATAAACATTAAACACATACGAGTTTTAGAGTGTAAATGTTTGATATTTCACGAGTTTCATGAATAACTCTCACCTAAAAATACCAGGAGCACATATAAACCGAGAGATGGTTAAAGCGGCACACGGCATGTGACACTATATTTCATTCAACCAAATATCTTCGCTGGTCACATGCGGAAATAACAGCGCAAAAAGATGAGGCGCTCTCGCCAAAGTCGTTTCCACCTTAAGAGCAGTTACAAGGAATGCATAAACCTTCTCCCGAGATATGAGTTCTTATTAAATTTTCCTACAACTTGAATTTATGCGGAATATGAAAATAAACATTCACCCTTTCGTACTTCTGTTACCCTGGTATTTCACGGGTGGAAATTATACCGTGTCTTTCCCACCAGGCGCATGAATGAAGTTAAATGCTCGCACAACTTTATGAATTTAAAGGTAACATATTCTCAGGTGTTATAAATAATTTATTTTTTATTAAAAAACAAACAATATTCTGAAATAATGACATGTCTAATACGTTTTCATTTGTTGATTTACTGTAATCTTCCATACCTTATAAAAAGCCATACAAATCATTTAATCGCACATAATATGCACAACACATACAAAAACAATCTTAAAATAAAAAAGATTTAACATTATCAATTAAATATCTTTGTTTCAACATATTAAATCTGTCCAATGATGTCGTTTTCAGACATGACATGTTCACACGGTATACGTTTCTTTCTTCTTCAAAAAAACTCTTTTAACGTTTATAATATGTTGGCGCTACGATAAAAATATTATATTATCTTCTTCTTGCATAATCGCCTTTTAAGTGGAGCATTTGGATACCACGTGCCGCCTCCAAGAATCCATGTCACCCGTCAGTATGCGCCCTCCCAGGTCCTACCCATATACCATAAGTATTTAGCGGCCTTTCGGGAAACCGGTAACCAGTTGGCTTGAAGAATGGGTGGATCAAGTTCAGATTTTTTTGAGACATCCACAATATGTGGCCGAGCCAGGTCCAGCGTCGCAGCTTCACTTTGTCAATAATAAGTGGCTACATAATCCGTTCTCTTATCTTCTAATTTAGAACAAAGTCATACGACTGTATACCCAGAATCCGCCGGAGGCACCTGTTTTCAAAGCTTTGTTGGTTGCCACGTTTTACAACCGTAGATCAGCACTAACAGAATGCATGCTTTGAACAGGGGGCATTTGGTTTTTACCTTGTACAGCTTGGAGTCCCAGACATTTTGCATAGAGTTGATGGTTTCTCCAGCAATCCCTAGTCAAATAGTGAGCTCATTTTGCGAAGTGTTATCTCCTGTAATGTGTACCCCTAGGTATCTGAAACTATCGACACTCTCAAAGCTCTGTCCATCGTTATTCAGAAAATAATTGGACTTCTAAGGGATTGTAATAAATAGACTTTAAAACTATTATTATTAATAAGAAAAGCTGCTTAAGTTTAAAGCTGCAAACACTATGTGGCTTAGAAGATATTTGACGGAGAAACAGTTAGAAAATATAAATAATTTTCGTATTTCGACGATGTTTCACGCCGGACGGTATGTATTTATTTGCATTGGGGATATTTGATTATTTAAAAGAAGATTTTATAATATGAATCATCCAATCAGTAGTAAAAATAAACTTACGTAAATCTGCTGAAAGTATTTTAAAAATGACTTCACTATTAACATTATGGTGTGTCAATCATTGAACCGGCGATGTTAAAAGAAATAAACAATGCGTTCGGATCCAATAAACAGAAATTTCAACTGCTCCGATGAGAAATAAACAAACTATTTGTTAGATTGAAATGTATTTATTTGTTTCAGAGTGAACGTAATGGCTAGGAAAAAAACAAAAGTGATGTCTGGACCTTAAAAAAACACGTATTCGTCTAGAAAGTTTTGCGAAATGTCTCGATTTCTTAACAAATAACCTATATTCACAAAATATATCAATTGATTAGCCTTTTGATTTCGAGAATTGCGAGCTTAATTTAAAGTTTTGTAAAGCTTAACGTAAATATACGAAAGAAAATGCGAGCGTATATAATAGTTTAATAGCCATTATTTTTAATTATAAAGCATACACCATTTTGGTAAAAATGGTAATATTGTCTAGATTTCTATAATATCTATATATATCTAACACATATTTCTATAATATATTATTGTACTCTATTCAAGAGGTTTGAATACTTGTATGGAAATCCTTTTCCATTAAAATATTTATATCTAATTTATAGATATGAACTGTGTTCGTTGTTCAGAATGGGAAGCATTTGTATCTCTTCAATTTGAAAAACAATATTGTCACAACATTAACAATCACTCAACGCATCATCTTCAGCTTCAAGGAGCAAAGTACGCGCGCGTTTGCCAACTTGGTCACCAAATGATGTATATATATTTTACCATGTTCGCTCTCAAAGTGGAGCATATGGATCATCTACACAGTGTGAAGATATCCACTCCGAAAGTAAAGACGTCTTGACAGATTATTTTTCACGAGAATTGTTAATACAGACAATTGCTCAGCCCAATGGGCGTTAAGTCCTGCATTTTTAGATTTTTTTAAAATCTGCCAGATGGTGAACCGAACCCGCATTTCCCGGACTGTTAAGCGCGCACGCTACCAACTACGCTAACCGGGGAGATTCATATTAGTAGCAATATATTTACGAAAATTCAAATATTTCACACTAAATACAAAGTAAATTAATTATTTTAAGTACATTTTAAGCTATTTTAAGTACATTTAAAGTTATATTTTTGGAGAATATTTACTTATGCAGAAAGTGTTTCACGCATCAATTTCTTTAATATGTTATCTTCCTGGTAGCCGAGATGTCAGCGTGCGCGTCTCGTATCAATAGAATGCGGGCTCGATTGTCACATCTACAGAATTTAAATATATTATGCTAAATGCATTGAGCAATTAATTGTCTAAGAACTAATTTTCGTGAAAAATATTCTGTGGAGACATGTCTTAAAACTACGAAAATCTATGAACTCCACTTTCAGACATCTCCACACTGTGTAGGTTCCTTACGCTACACTTTAGAAGCGGACGTAGTAAAAAAAATGTATGATGGAAAATACAACATTAGGGTAATGTAACTCTTTTAAATAATACATAACTTTTCGATTGAATATATTTTTATTTACAACAAAAAGTACACGCTTTTAAAATTACTCTAAGTGTAAATAGTGTATACGTTGTAATGTAATGTTGTATATATATATATAACACAAGCTAAATACCTCATGCGGAGTTTATCCAAATAATCTTGCTAATGTACCTGCCATACATAATGTATTGAATTGAATAGGAGTACAGACATTGTGAGGAGGTAAGCGTGTACGAGAAACGTATTGAATAAGTTAGTGCGATGTGGTATCCATTTCAAATATATGTACATTGCATTAGATATACCCTGAATTAGGTGTAATATACTTCTGAGTGGGAAATGGGACTCCGGTTAACAGATGTGCCGGTTGTATTGTGAAAAATAAATAAAGTAAAGATGATTTTAATAGCGTTCAGATTCGTTTTCAGTTTAAAGAAGTTAAACAATTTTAGAGATATGTTTGCATATCTGGAATTAAAAATATATTACAATATTAAAAACATAGACTTTAAGACTTAATTTAACAGATTTCTTCAAGACAATTGATATTCAGCCAATTGACAAACCCATCAGGCATATAGTCCTTTTTAAGTTAAAAAAAAGCAGCTATCTATGGGAATAGAACCCACAATCTACGATTCCGAAGCGCGCAAGTTACCCCAAGGATACAAATATATCAACATACGTCTTATAACTAACTAAAAATATATCATTTAAATAATGTTCTTCCTGTTTTTTTATATTGGATCATACATTATTATTTAATTAAATGTATTTGAACTTCAAGAAGAAATACAGTTTTAATCCGTAAATATCATTAACGTATTCATTTATAAATTTTTGAATTTATAATAAGAAGTATTCTAAATCTTAAAAACAGTATCCTGTATAATTATTGAGGTTAAATTCATAAATACCTTCTAAACATATTCGTCATAAACTCTCCTCACTCAAATTGGTAACACCTCTTGAAATTATTTGTAATACCATTTACTTGTCTTTTGCAGGTAGCCTAAAGATTGAAGCCGGCTTTGGATCCCTCATATACCTCCTAAAAACCTCTGATTCGTCACCTATGATAGATACACACATCCGGGTCCCCTGGCTCTTAACATATTATCACTCTTTATATTCAGCTAATCGAAAAGCATATTTGTTCATATTGTTGTCAAAGTAGTGTATTTGGACATATTTTTATTCCCAAGAAAATGAAGCTTGTTCTTTAGAATATTTGACAGATATTTCATATGTGTACATGAATATTCGATTAACGAGATTACTTTAATACGAAATTATATTATCGAAGCGCCATCTGTTTCCAAAATGGTTAATATATAACAATTAATATTCAAATACTAATTTGATAAATTGTTGCAATAGTCCTGATACATTAACAATCCCAGACTCTGAATCGAAAATACACCTTTGTATAGCGACATTGTTCCATTACCGACGTATCGGTAGGAGATACATAATGCATGTGCGTGCAGGAGGTATCGGGGGCGCAGAATGAAAGGAAAGGCAGATACGTTAACCGAATTAACTTTATCTAGGTACATACAATGGTATCATTGTGAACTTGTTCGAAATGATACCCACTATTGATTTCTAGCCGCCTGGTATTTTTAAATCAATATTTTATATTATTCTCTATATTCTCTATATTTTTTAAATTTTGGAAAGTTTTAAAAACTAAGAACTATGAAAAAAAGCATGTTGGAGATAGCACAATAAAATACCGGACAAAGCAAGATGATAGCTATCACCAAATGCTCAAATAGCCTCCGTGGTAATAAAGAAGTTTTAAACTAAATGACCACTTTTTAAGCCGTTTCCGATCTGAGCATGATATAGATGATTTTTTAATTAAATTAAAATTAATCACTTATCGTCCTTTTTTTACGAGAGTTCGTTGTCGGTAAATTGTACAACCCATGACGCGTTTTTCGACATGTCCATTTGAATTTAAAAAAAATTATGCAGCTGTGTGATTTAAGCCCGTTACGTCTGACGTCAACGAGTGTGCGTTTAGTAATTGATCATCGAGGCAACATAAACCATTAACTCGACATTCAAATCCAATTTTACATATTAACAATTCAGGAAGCTTGTTTGTGATTATTTGTAATTCAATTTGTTTGATTAAATGTGTAACTGTCTCTATTTGTGATTTTCATCAAGTTTGTCTAACATTCGGGCTTGACTTAATGCATAAGGATATACGAATTATAATAATACATTAAAATGTATTTTTTTTTGCTGTTTTAATACAATTTATTGCGTCCGATTTTATTTTGAGTATATATTCTATTGATTCCTTTCATAAATTACAATAACTTCTATCAATCGATATCTTTATTGAATAAAGATTATCAAATAAAATGTATTAAATGCTAAAATAACAGAAATAAAATGGACAAACTTCAAATAAGTCTTATGGCGAAAATCTACCCCTAAATTACACATGCGTCCTATTTCCCTAATTCCTATTCCAGTTGAAGCAATCAAACGACGGCAATTCGGATCCTCGCATGCCTTTCATCCACTCTTGGCATCACAAAGCGTCGTCGGCGTCGTCTTGCGGACGCACATCCGGCGCCGGATATGCATCCACAGTTTCCCCCTTCTCCAATTGGGGCAGCCCCGGAAAATGGAAAGCGGATTGATTAATTGAAGTAATTACCGATCAGGGTAGAAATCTCGATTGGGCTTTTGAATTGCGGTCTCAACTCCGAATATGTACCAATACATTTCGGATAAAAGTAATACTATTATTAAAGCAAGGCACGTTTAGACATGTTACTAAAATATTGCAAATAAATAAATAAGCAATCTACATTTATAATAAACTAAAAGCCGATTTCCAGATCAAATAAACTTAAAAATAAATGTAATACTTGATGATGTAAATCAACGTATTTCAAGCCAAAAGTCATTAAGGACTATCCTCACAGGAAGGCACAAAATAACTCTGTGACAACATTTGTAACAAACTGTGATAAAGCTGTCAAAAATAAAAATAAAATACTTAAAAGGGACAGTAGATTTATTTCAATACTTAGATACTATATACTATCCGTGGTTTTATCCAACTACTTTCATTTTGGGCATACTCTCTTATTGTAGCTTAAAACTGAGAAGGAATATGTATTTGGCGACGCATTTTTTTCAACTTATGCTTGGTCTTATTGATAACTCTACAACTCTGGTTAATATTTGTCCGTACGTCCCTGATAACCCACTAAGAAACCGAGAACATCGTCTGTTTCTCATTCCTAAATGCAGGATTATCCTGCCAGTGGTCATGCCAACGCGGAGAGCAATGGTGATGTTTAACGAGATTGCCTCGGATATTAATATCTTTCACTTATGTAAAAGTGAGTTTATATGGATGTTATTATTTACATTATTAGAATAGGATCTGTCTAACTTACTTGGTAGACACTTCTTCTTTCTGTACATATATATTTTTTTGAGTTCTTTCTTTATTCTGTTTTATATTTTAATATTTTTGATAAAATCATATGTATATCGTGTTGTAAATGTATTAAACTTATAATTTGTAATGTTACAACATGTATAAATTAAATAAATATACAGAATATTTTAACGACTGTCGATGATGATGTTTGAAGTTGAAATTAAAACAGTTGACCTAAAAAAAGTAGCCAAAATAATACGTGAAAGTTTTGTGATGGTTCTTTTTACCGTTTAAGAGGAATTTGTGTGTCATACAGACACACACATCTATTGTGTGTTTTGTCTAATAGATTCTATGTTAAGAATATTTAAATATTAAGGTTGCAGAAATACAGATAGATTTTTAACAAAAGCAACGTCTTGCATTTCTTTAGAATTAGCATCAGTATCAAATTTATAAAATTGTGTTAGCCGACAATGGAAAACATCCTTTTGAAAAGACGCGCTCTGCTATCCCGATAAATAAATTCGCAAACGTACCAACATCGTGGTCTAATTAGATCCCATCCCCTCCGGATTGCTAGTCGCCTGGCACTACCAGCAAACACTCAATAGACAATGAGTTAACGCAAATGTGATTAGCCTTTGTTTGTACTTGGGTACGCAATGTCTGCAGAGCTCTGGAAGCGGGGGATGGAATGAATGCGACCGTCGAATGGGGTGAGGTGCCACACACAGCCAACTAATGCAACTTCATTCAAACTTGGAACGTCTGTTGTTTATTATAAGAAAAATCACCCGAGAAACTTCGTACTACTTATGCTGCCCTGATACATTTATATAATTACTACTTACATAATTAATCGTAAACTTATCGATGAAGACCTCCCCAAATGTTTATTTATCATCAGATATTAAGAATAGAGTTATTTTATAGAATTATTACCAAGAACATTTTTATGCATTTTAAAATTTTTATAATCATAGCCACACCAAATATGTATATAGCATGTGGATGTGAGCTTAATCAGGGAATTATTTTTAGGTTATTATTATTTTTATGTTAGTTAAAAAAATATTTATATTAATTTATGTAAATTTTTAATTATTTCAAAGCGCTGGTATCATAGAAGAGCGTAAGAATACTGGAAGGAGACATGGATTCTTGAAGGCGGAATGCGGTGTCCATATGCTCTACTTTTTATACCATTTTTGCTCTTAAGGTGGACCATATGGATCTACACAGTGTGAAGATATTCACTCCGAAAGTGGAGTATATGGATACTATATATAATGGGCGTTCTCCCCGGATAGTGTAGTTGGTGGCGTGTGCGCCTAGCAATCCGGGGAATGCGGGTTCAATTCCCCATCTGTCGGATTTAAAAAAAAATCTAAAATGCAGGACTGGATGCCCATTGGGTTGAGCAATTGTTTTGTCAACAATTCTCGTAAAAAATAATCTGCCAATTTGTGTTGACATTGCGGAGATCCATTTACTCCACTTTTGGAGTAGATCTTTTCATACTAAGTAGATCCATGTGGTTCACTTTGTGAGTGGAGATGGTAGAAACAAAACGAAAAAATCCTTTTGATGTTGATCGAAAGTGACAGATTCTGTAATAGAAGACATTATTGTATTTGAAGAACTTTTTGTATTAAATAAGTCTGGTTGATTTATGCAAAACTACGGTTAATTTACTAGTGAATAATGTAGATAAATATGGGTACAATTGCCAAGAGTTATGGCTTCGCGGCATCAGGTGGCGTTAGGGAATTTCTCTTAAAATCGCTTCACGGAGAGGGACGTTTTTTAATTGATGAAAATAAACAAACCCTTCCTCTAAAAATTCATAATCCATTAGCGGGAGCAGGGACTCAGAAACAATTACAAGCAGAAAGCTGAGTGTACTAACACAATAAATCTCGACACTACACTGAAGTAATAAAATATTTACCTTCAGAATTACTCCCGAGAGATTTTCAATACTGACGCTTGTTTGATCAGTGTTCCCCTCGCCCATTGCAGAAGCAACCCTTGCTTTTTCAGCCAAATACATATTTATATAACCAGGCATTCAGAAATAAACGCAGGATGTCATGTCCAGCTTAAGGAATCAGCGAGTTTCATTTAATACGCCCAGAAACCACAGCAAACAACGAGGAAAATAAATTAATAAAAATATTTAATTAAATTAAATATCATTTAAAGAATCTTCCGCACATAAACCCACGTTAGCGATTTCCTACACATCAAGATGTTTTATTGTTATTTATTCTTATTTTCTAGTGCTTAAACATTGCCTATTTTAACTAGTATCAGAAAGTACTTTACATATCGTTTCTTTTAATATAATACTTGAGAAAAAACTGCATAGTTATAATTGTATATTTTATATAATAATCAGACATTCGTCGTTCTTATCGTTGATGAGAAACAGCACAATTAATATATTATATTTAACACATCGATAGTATAACGTTGTTTAATTCTTTTAGCTATCACCACATTATTGCATCCATGCGCATTAATTTAACAATGAAAAGTCATTTAAATATATCGAGAAAACGTCATGAAAATTTTACAACTAATTGGGCTCTAAGAAATACAATAGAACTCAACTATTTTGTGTTCAGATTAATCAAAAGTGTGTCGTTCTTAAGTAGTTCTACAACTAAGTCGTTTCGAAATTGTTTTTAATATCAAAATGATCACAAAAATAATTAGTTTTAGTCATTTCATGTAAAAAATTAAAAAAACGGAGTTAGCAATTTAACTGCACTTTAAACAATTGATATAGATTACATATATCTTACTTTAGACAGAATAGAGTAAATTATATCTTCACTTGAATCTATTTGTAAAAAATGCGTTGTATTTATTACGGACTTTATCATTTACTATGATGGTATTATTTCAAATCAAAAATGCACCGTTTTCGTGTCAATAGTTGGCGAGGGGCACTATTTCCGTCCAATATTGTCGAAGCCTGAGGAGACTAAATCCACGTTGTCTTTCAGAGTCAACCTACCCGTGTTTCGTAATCCCACCGTGATCACGTAAGACGCCTGAGTATCCGAAGGGACAAGGGAAACAGAAAGACGAACTGATGGGGGAAATATAGAAAATATTTGTTAATGGATTACAGATGAATCCGCGAGGGAATCCTTTTGCTGACAATTTGTTGGTTCTACACCGACTTATACGGAATGTGTACACTACCAGATTACAAATGTGAGATAAATATAACTCCGTATTCTTTGTGTCAATCTTTTAATGGATTTTCGTAAACATATTTATAAGTATACATGTATTGTTTTGATTTATATTATTTATACTATAAACATTGTTATTTATTTTCGGCTTATGCGTGGTCTAATTGATAACTCTGCCGCTCTGGCTAATATTGGTCTGTACACCCCTGATACATCGATAAATCGAGAAAATCAGCTGTTTTTCATTCCTAAATGCAAGACTATCCTGCCTGTAGTCATGCCAATGCGGATAGCAATGGTGATGTTTATCAAGATTGCCTAGGATCTTAATATCTTTCTTTTTCTTTTTTTCGTTTCTGAATAGGTGTTCCGCGACGATTTGGAAAAGTTTTATACAATGCAACACATTTAAAGATTGATTCATATTGAAAGGCGAGTGATGATCAATCTCCACTGATGATTATGACGTCAAGATCTAGGTGCAGGCGGACGACCATATTTTCTCACACTGTGCGCTTGAAAGAGATTATTATTACCTGTGCGGCTGACAAGTCTTATCATTTTAGCGACAGTTGTCAAGATTGACAGAACGGTTAGCCGCACTAATAATTATGGTTCATACATCTTAGGAATTTTTATTAGTAGGAATTACCCAACCTAAAAAAATAAGCTCAGTGTTCAAGTAAAATTTCTAAGTTTGCGAAGTGTTCCATTGCAAAAAAAGTTTGGAAAACTCTGCTCTAACTATATTTGGTTAAATACCAACAAGAGAACGTATACTTATGGATATATTATTATTTTAATCCGGTATTTACACCAGAGAAGTTTTGATCGCACATTCATTGCATTGTAATATGATATGGTTCTATAAAACTGAACAGCCGTTCCATTATTCTCTTGCCAGATCACAAAATTAAATTTTCCTTAAACGCTGAAGAGACGTAACACGATTATTATATCCACCATAGAGCAGTTAAGTACATACCAGGCCGTCATAAAGACGATGGAGGTATTCGTACACGGGTACGTTCGCCAGCACAGCAAGATATAAACGAGTTGATCTCTGTGTAACCCTTCCGTAACCTCTGAGACCCCTGCCGGCTTGCTGTGGCCCTAATACCTCGCCTCGCTCTTACGTTGTTTTTTTTTTACCCGATGTTGATTTCTTGCTTCGTCTTCTTTCTTTTTGAGGACTTGATTCCTGAGAGGTCAAGCATTTGACGTGGAGCCTATCAATGTAATTATATCATTCCGGTTATGAAATTATAAATATTCTTCTTCCCGTATGTCACATACCTGGTTGATTAAAATTAATAGTTTATAAGGAATATTATATTCAATATTCAAATGAGTACGACGTAGTTAATTCAAATTTGATGAACCAAACATATTAATATCAAACTGATATTCATTCAAGCAGATGTTCAAAACCATTTCTTGTAAGAATCATTTATTATTAATTATTATTTTCGTAATTTATTTAATTAAAATGCTATACACGTCTCCTCGGTAGCGTAGCTGGTAACATGCGCGCCTATCAATCCGGAGAATGCGGGTTTGATTCCCCATCTGTCAGATTTAAAAAAATAAAAAAATGCAAGACTGAATACCCATGGGTAGAGCCATTGTATGACAAACAATTCTCGTGAAAATAATTTGTCAAGATGTCTTCTCATTGCGTAAATCTATATACTCCACTTTCAAAATGGATATCTTCACACTATGTAGATCCATATGCTCCAATTTTGGAGCAAACATGGTATAAAAAAAATATACGCATACCTCGTTATACGGCTCTTCATTTCATTATAACGGTTTTTTTACGACTCATAGATGCCCACGATATGAAGATTTGTCTTGATATATTATTTTTACTAGGATTAGTAATCTTTATACACACCAATTTTGTTGCCAATTGCACTATAGTTTTGATTTTTTAAATATTTAGTAAGCAACGAGATTTGAACCCATGCTATCATATCAGCTTAACTTCCAGTTAACCATCAACAATTTATGGGCAAGTTATCATAATAAATCTATTCAACAAATAGCGCCATTCATTTTCCAAAAGATGAAATGCTTATCATCTAAAACCAAGAACTTTTATAATATGTGATAAAATACTGATATACCAAGAAATGTGGCGTCATTCTTGATCGAGCTGGGCTACTCTAATACGGAATACAAATTCAATCATAAAGGCCTCTAATTCAAAAAATCATTCTACACAAATTGATCGCTAATGACCAGGACATCATGAATAGTTCACACGCTATGGGTACATTATAAGCTCGCCTGGTTTGTTCACTTACCGCGATCAACAAAGGCCCACCAGAACCCTATGACCCTGACGTGTCTCTATCACACCAAAGTAAATGTATACCTCCGTCTCTCTCTCTGTGAACATTTCTGGCTCATCTTATATCAAGAAAGGATAAAGTGGAAAGTATTGAAGAGTATGTTATTTCGCATGTCATGTTTGATTATTTTCCTTAGTAGTCTCGAGAAGGAACATTATTTTGAAGTGAAGAGAATCTGTTTTGCTAAGCTAAATATATACTGCAAAACAAGATAAATGACTATGAATATTTCAATATGTTTCTAATTGATTACAATATTTCGTTGTGATTACAAATAATCTTAAAACAGTTGTTATTTATTAAAAATATTTCCGCTGCGAATTTACTATATTGTATATTTTACGATATTGAGACTAGGGATTGCAAAACTCAATTCCGAATTCCACGAATTTCGGAATTCATCTTTGTTTTTTAATTCCGAAGTATGCAATCTCCGCTGGACTTATTTAAAAAAAATGAATTGTTAAAGACATCGGCCAGGACTAGATGAATAAGTAGTTAAAGTATATATAACATTATACAATTGTATGTTCAAATCTCTGCATTCGTTTAATAATTACCTACAAAGCCACCGTATCAAGCGTTTATACTAATATGAAATTCCCCCGGTGGCTTAGTTGGTAGCGTGCACGCCTAACAATCCGGGGAATGCGGGCATTATTCCCCATATATTGGATTTTGAAATTTAAAAAAGCAGGATTGGATGCCCATTGAGTAGAGAAATTGTCTGAAAAACAATTCTCATGAAAAAAATAATGTTTCAAGACGTCTTCACATTGTGGAGATCCATATACTCCACTTTCGAAGTGGATATCTTCACACTATGTACAATAGATCCATATGCTCCACTTTGAGAGCGAATGTAGTATAAATATATATTTAGTTGATGGTAACGTGTGATAGAAATCTAGAGCTTAAACATATCGTTGGCTTAATATACGAAGTCCATTTTTGAAAATTTCACTGCAGTGTAAAAACTGATTATTTAATAATTTTGATTTAAATAAAGCATTCTAAATAATTTATTTGTAGAGCGTTCGTAAGAACGACATACTTTTGATAGATCTAAATACAAACTATCTGAATTATATATTTTACAGAGTAGGTCTCAGATTGGAATGAACTTGTCAAATTTTCTTGTGACGTTTTTTTGATATATTTAAATAAGTTTGACTATCTAATTAATACGGGATAAGCATATATGATGGAGCAATATGGTATTATTAAGTAATTTTTAGTTAAACGTTGATATATAATACATAATACGTGCATTAAGTCATCGATGTGACGATAAATATTAATTCAACAAATAATAATCCTTGTGACATCTTTGTGTGAACAATTTGCCAGAGCGTCTTGCGATAAAACGGCACAAAGATGGCACATAAGTGTCCATCCTCACGGCAACATGGTGGACCGCACCGAGCGAGAGATCACGGGTTCGTGACTCGGTTGTTCATGCCTGTTTCCTCGCTTGATTTCGCTTAATTTCATCGGCGAATGGGGCGCTTGCATTTCGGAATTATATCTCTCGAAGCAATTCTGTTAACTGCCGCCTGTTTGCGAGCAAAAAAAAACGCTTCATAATGATTGGCGGACGCCATCTTGATCGTTGCAATACCCTGATACATTGATACGTATGTATGTTTTATTTTTTAATTTAGTTAGACATAGTTATTACTAAATATATTTTAAACGCAGTTACCACATTTTCAATCGAATATTTTAATTGCAATGTTTACGATAGAATGATTAAATACTATATCGACTCTGTTTAGGCAATAACCATTATCCTTCAAATTTTGAAAAGTACTTTCATTTTGAGAAACATATTGTCTACAACTTACTATCAAAAGGAATCAAGCAGTAAATGCCGAATTATTGACTTGAAAAGAAGGACCTCTAAATCTTCGTGCAGGAAAAAGGAGTCATACGTCATTCACGCCATTATTGTTCTGTCAGGGTTAATGACTTTTACCTAAGGAGAGTCGATATCTTTCCAACCTTATAGCTTATAATGACAGGTTAATATTATGTTACAAAAATTCTCATCAAAAATACAACTTAACGTTAGATTGTGGCCGATTTATAATTTCAAAGATTTAAAAAAAACCGTGATATGTAGAGATGTTTATAAACTTATCTTCACAATTTTCTCATTCTTTACCTTGCTAGAATAGTAAAGAAAGTAACACAATGACACCCAAATAAACAAAAATATGAAAGATTATCAATTAGATTCACATAGCTCCTGGATTAAAAAACAATAGGACGCAAGACCGAATGCTCAACGAGTTCAGCAATTGGCTAACAATCACGAAAATAACCGTTGAACACATTTCTTTCCGGGGATTCACATACTCCACATTCGGAGCGAACATATTCACATAGTGCAAATAGAATGCAGGACCAATGGCTTGAGAAATTGGCCGACAACAAATAATCGTGAAATAAAACTACCAACACGTTTATTTTTGGGAGATTCTTATGCTCCACTTTCGTAACGGATATGTTTAAAAAAATATAATAATAATCGATATAAAAAAAGTTTTATGAATTTAAGTATGAGCTTTTTGCTGTTGTTGGTGCGCCGCGAAAGCTTCGAACTTGTATTAACTGTACGTACAAAGTAAAAGTTCTTCATATAGCAACCTTACAAAATCAATACGGAACATAAATTAGCGAAGTGGTGACGGCCGACATGCTGACTATCATAAACTTTGCACATTTTGTTGGGCCGGCTTCAAGAAAAGGCGATTACAATTTTACAGAACTGTAAATTATCGGTGAATATCTGAAGTGACTTACTAAATGTCAACACTTTAAGCTTTTTGTTGTATTTTGTGAAATCAACGTTTAGCCGGTACTATTTATCAAGAAGTGACACATACTATCCATCAAAATCATATCAAAAATCAAATAACTTGCATTCTAATTACTTATTATAATACTCTTATATGAACATGTGAGCTTAAATCAACTGACTCATTTAAGCCTAAAGGTTAGCATGTGCGTTTGCATTCGGGGAATGCCGATTCGACAGGACTGGATGCCCATTATGTAGACTTTTGAGCAATTATCTGACAACCAATTTCCGCGAAAAATAATTACTATCTCCTTCCCAAAAGTGGAACTTATGAATGTAAATATTGTGAAGATGATCACGCCAAAAGTGAAGTACATATATGGATCTCCGATCTTCGGTGTGAAGATATGTGGGAATTGAACCCACAATTTATGGATGCTGGTTGAACACGGTAACCTTTAAGCTATCGGGGAGATATGGAATCAAATATAATATATCATGTCTCCGTGGTAGTGTAAAGATTAGTGTGCGCGCCTCGCAATCCGGGCTCGATTTTCACACCTACTGGTTTAAAAAGATCGAAAACGCTTAGACTTATTGTCGAGATATGTTTTCACATTGCAAAGATCCATATATATACTTCACTTTCATACCGGACATTTTCACGCTGTCTATGTAGATCAATATGATAAATTTTCTGAGCGAACACGGTAAAAAAAATTGCTGTTATAGATATCCGCTACCTAAAAAGGATCATATGGACACCACATATTATAATCTCTATTGTAAAATACCACATTATTAAGTGAAGAAAACAGAAGTTCTTCAAATGAATTCGTCTTTTGTCCGAATCAAATCATGAAAATTTTGCGTTAGAAATCATAAAAAATTATAAAACGGATATCGATTTATGAATCCCTTTTTATCCTTATCATAAAATCTACTGTAATACACGTATTGTTAAAATATGAAGACCTTGCAATCAGTACATTTGGATACATAAAACTATAAGTTAAATACTGATCACCATTACAGGGCAGTAAAAGTTTATATAATATATCTTAAAAATATTTTTTTTACTAAGCTAAAACTTAAAAGGGTTGTAATTCAATATGACTTACCAATTATTTACTTGGAGTATCGTTAATCCGGTGTCTTGGGCTAATTGTTTCTTCTGGTCTTCTGAAGGGTAGGGGTGCTGCAAATAAAATAAAAAATAACGTCATATAACCATATTTAATAACAATTTAAAACTTTGTCAACACATCATTGTATAACGAAACTATGTTATATATTGTGATATTTTTTTCGCAGTAATAATTTAGTATTGGGACTGTTTATAACATCATTTCAGTTCGTAAATTCGTGCGCAATTACATTACATTTTGTTGTTGAGTTAAGTTGAAGTCTTGTTTCGAAAATCAAATGATCAGTTAAATCGTAACTAATTTCTGCATTCATTTTTTCTTGATCGACACTAATAATAGTGGTGAAATCATTGGGGCTTAATTTCGATGAGTTGATGAGATGATATAAATTGACTCAACGCCATTGTTCGAAAAGAATATGGAACACACCAATTTAAATTATAAACGGCCGCTAGAATTAGTAATATGCTTTATTCTATAATTGAATATGGAACAAACCAATACAATAATTTTATATTATTTTGTGGATATGGAACAAAATAATTTAATTTTTTAAAACTTCCTCATTTCACTATTTTCTCAAATTTTATCACTGGATACATATTAAAACAGTCCTTAACAGTAGTTTGACAATAATTAATCAGTTTTACAAACAAATAATAGCCTTTAAAACCGGAATATTGACAAAGAATACAAACGGTATAATTTGTAATTTCGATTTGTACACGCTACAAAAACGGAGCCTTCAATTTGGTTTTTCATCCTCGTTATCTGCCAGATATTGTTACAAGTAATTATCATTTCTTTAAAGGTCTATTACACCACAATATTAAGTACTCGTACTGCAGAGTGGGCGTGGTCTCTTGTGTGTGATTTAAGTGCCTAAAGCTTATTACACCGCACTTAGTAAGGGGAAGGGTGCCTTGAAATTGTGTAGTGTAATAGGCCTTTTATAACTTAAAGATTTGAACCCGCAATACCCGAAAGCGCGCGCGTTAACCTCTCGGCTTCTTGAGATACAACGGAATATATGAGCACTTGAAAAGTGAAGTGACCTAACTAATGTTTATGAGAAAATGAATTAAGTGCATTATGATATTCTGCTTGTTTTAAGTCTTATAAAAGTTAAGTGAACTTAATACATATTAAAATAGTATTTTTTTCTTAAAATAAAAATGTGCTTTCATGTATTTTAATACACTTGAATGGAAACTTGTAATGAACTGATTTTAGCATTTGTTACTTAGTTCACTTTACTTCTCATGGATTTATATTGTAATATGAATTCAATATGTATAATATTATATTTAAAAATATTTATAAGTTTATTATCAAGCCGAAATAAATCCTACATACAGTACTGAGTATTTTTTTGACGTTAAAATGTAGGGGGAAATCCCTCCGTAAAGGGCTACATATGCATACGTAGGTACATTTGAAATTTGTGTTCGTTTTTTTGCTGTTTCTTTAAAAGAGCTGGAATTTTATTTTAAGCTGAGTTAGGTGAGCGTTTTTCACTGAAAATGTTTTGTTTTCTACTTTTTAACATCAGCCAGCTCCACGCCCGTACAAGAGTAGGGCGGAGTAGAATGACAGGGACGTATCGAGGACTTATAATGCACTTTAAAAAAAATACAAATAAACAAAATAATATCATCGATAAAATTGTATATTTTACATACTGTTGCTATTTACATAACTAATATGTTTTCAAGATAAAGTTAACACAATAGTATTATCTGTATATCGTTGATTCTAGAAGACAAGCAGATGTTACCAGTACTATATCAAGATATTCGATGTTTTGAAACTGTGCCATCAAAGATAATCGAAAACCTATGCTATAATTAGTAATGTGTAATATTGGATTGGGATGCATTTAAATACATTAATAGTTCTTGCTGTATTGTTATATCACACCGTTTTCAAGGATAATTTGTGATGACAATCGAAATAGCTATCGACATTAAAACGGAAAATTAACAGAATCAAAAATTAAAATATATATTCAAACACATGTCTTTCCGGTAGCGTAGTTGGTATCTTGCGCGCCTACCAATCCGGGAAATACGAGTTCGATTCCGCATCTGTCGGATTTTGTCAATCCAAAAATACAGGACTGGATGCCTATTGGGTTGAGCGATTGTCTGACAAACAATTTTCATGAAAAATAATATGCCAAGACGTTTTTCCACTGCGGAAATCCATACAATCCACTTTTCGAGTGGATATCTTCACACTGTGTATATTCATATGCTCCACTTTCGGAGCGAACATGGTATAAAAGAAGATTTTGAAACCGTGCTATGTAAAATAATCGAAAACCTACTCTATAATTAGTAATGTGTTACATTATATTGTAATACATTAATAGTTCGTCCTAAATATTTCATCATTATTTTTAATATCACACTATTATCAAGGACGAATTGTGATGACAATCGAAATAGCTATCGACAACAAAATGTAATCAAAAATTGAAATATATTATCAATAATATAAAGATGTTTTAAAATTATAAAAATATTAATAATTAACCTTTCATACTGTTATTGTATGATATCAAAAGTTGTATAGCCTACAGTTTACGCGATGGTAAAACAACGCAATGTGACAATACGAAAACAATACTCTAGATAAACTGAAATTTCCTTTTAAATTGCACTTTTTTTTTAATTCATATTATTTTTGCGTCAATTATTCACCTTGTACTAAAATATGACCATTTTATTTTATCAAAGTGTCGTCCAATATTTGCTTTATTCTTGTAAATTTTTCCTAAATCATTGTTAAAACTGTACGAAGTCTAGTAATTAGAGAATTATTGTCATATCGTTATGAATGATTATTTTTATTTATGATATATATTATACGTTGAATTGTGCTCATTTTAATTTGTAAATAAACAGATTATCCTGCAAATACAACCAGTGGTATTATGTTTATATTGGTTTTTCTCGCACAGGTACATTTCCTCTTCGAATCCACCCGCCTGGGCGTTCCCCGGGGGGCGAAATGGCTCTATTTTAACTTAGATGGGAGGATTCCCACACCCCCGATACGCCCTGTCCACCCTTCGAGGGTGGCCAAATCGTTTCTCACGTTCCACCTTTTCTTTTTTACTCTTGGCGGTGTTTTTTATGCAAAACGTACAATGATTTTGAAAAGGAAACATTCGGTTTTCCATAAATTGTCTCCGCTCTGCCAGGAAAAACTTCTCTGCTGCCCTGGTAAATGAATTTATTTCGAGAGAGAAAAGTGTGCATTATTTAAATAGCACACATGAAAAAAGGCGAAAAAATATTTAAATATTTATTAGAAAATATAAATGGTAACACGAAAAATTTTATTTATATAAATTCCAACTTTGGTCATTTTACATTGAATAAGAAAAAACATTCCATATCTATAAGGATTCGACGGGACAAACAGTGAACATTACACATTCTCTACAGATTAAACATAACCATATTACAATCATTATAGCTTTTTGTGAATTTATATTTTTATATTTTTCATATATACTAATAATTAAAACATATAATAATATTATGTCTGCACCCAAAATAAAGCATATGGATCTACACAGTGTGAAGATATCGATTCCGAAAGTAGGGTATATGGATCTCCGCAATGTAACGACGTCTTGACAGATTATTTTTTACGAGAATTGTTTATCAAGACAATTTCTCAGTCCTGTATTTTTGAACTATGAAAAATACAGATATGGGAATCGAGCTAGCATTCTCCGGATTGTTAGGCGAGCACGCTTACCTCTATACTACCGAAGAGACGTTTATACGCCATTTAAATTTGTAGAGTGGACTTTTATGGGCTTAAATTGTATCATCATATGCAGATTTGCATGTTCTATTAAACGTATATATATATATATATATTAAATTATTT
>JAGVSQ010003567.1:0-21277 GCA_022683975.1 Rhyacophila evoluta
GCTAACAGTGATCTCACATATGGAAGTTTACCAGTTTTAAATAATTCAGAAAGTAATATTATGTATTCTTCTCCCCGGTACTGTAGAGATTAGCATGTGTGTCTCGTAATCTGGAGAATGTGTGTTCGATTCCTTCATCTGTCAAATTTAAAAAAATCGAAAAATGTAGGATGGATGCCCATTGGTTTGAGCAATTCTCTGACAAAAAATTCTTGTGAACAAAAATAATCTGTCAAGAAATGTCTTCACGTTACGGAGATTCACATACTCCACTTTCTGAGTGGATATCTATACACTGTTAATCCATGTGCTCCACATTCGCACCAAACATGGTATACAATTATATTTTATTATCCAATAAACTGGGGTTTCAATGAGTTTAAGTATAATATTTTCCGTTTATAAAACTAACTTCATTAAATCGTCCTTAATACGGCAAGCTACATTTGAATGATCTGTCACACTTTGTTGTGTTTGCTTTTAATAGGTTTTGATTGAAAGTCGTTTCCAATTGTTTAATGCGACAATAAAAAAAACTTCTTGTGAAGTGGGTCATTTTACTATTAATTGTATGTTCCGTTTTGGATAATACCGTCTCTAAATTTAACAAATATGGACAAACTACTAAATAGGTATGCAACAAATACTTGCAATCTCGATCAACTAAAGATGATGGCTACAATCTCACTATTCCTATACAATATGTTTTTATTAACAAAATTTAGTTTAATAAACATATATTTTGAATTCTAAATTATTTAAAACTGGTAAACTTTCATATGTGATATATTTTGAATTATTCTCTAGTTTTTTTTTTAACATCGAGTGAATTGAGCCGATCAATAACAGAAGCTGGTACTAATTTCACCAAATAGCAAAGTGCTTTTCTTATTAATAAAATAAAGTAACATTACACACGCGTTTCGTAATATTTACTTCAGTGCTTGCTGTTGGTAAAAATGTTTCTATTGAAATTCTCCCATCTCTAGGCGTAATCCCCGGGGCGGTAAAATTTCGGCGGGCTTTCCCGTGATGTTTATACGGTGCTTAAACGTGTTTTACCGTCCCCATGAAAATCTGCGCGCGGGCCGTGTTCTCGCATAAAGACAAAAAATATATATTTTCATATTTTTTCTGGTGCCTATTTCCACGAGCCACAGGTGCTTACTGCCTGGTCTTCTGCTGGTTGAGTGCAAGCGGCTTCATGAGTATACATCTAAGTTTACAACCAAATCCACAGTTGTATTTAACCATCTTTGACTCAGGAATAACAGTATGCGTTTTAACGACAGATGCCTCTACCGAATATTGAGAGTACATATGTTGATTTTAAATAAGAGTGAAACTTAGATATCATGTGACGTATCAAGTAGCTCGTTATAACAAGTCATTCAGCGATATTATAGCATAGCTACATACTGCGGATGCTTATGGGGAGCCTCATCCTGCTTGTTTCTTCTTCCAACCGTCCTAGAATGGTTATCAGCCACTATCCGCATTGTGTATTTAGCGGTATCAAGGTACAATAGTATATACATAATAAAGAATGATACATTTTACAAATATGCAGACACAAATATATTAATTGAAATTTCGTCGATTAAAGACATCTTTTATTAGTCACACTACAGAAGCAAACACTGACTACCCGGATACTCCAAATGTGCAACTGCCATTTATTACCAATTTAAGTCGAATTATTGTTTCTTCTTTCAGCAGTTTTGAGTTCCGATTGTGGAATCAATGAATTTATAATTTTATTACTATTATAAACATAATAATAGTGTCACCTTGAAATTGATTAAGGCAATGCACATTTTTCCAGTATGTAAGGCCTCGTTGAAGTTACATTTTAGTTAAAACGCCTGGACGGTATTTAATTGGGTTATAATTTAATTGTTGATTTGAATATTATTTTTTCTCGTCATTGTGCCAAAAAACAGACTCTACATTGTATAGTATCGACTGCTGCGTAGTTAGTTAACTCTACAAATTATATTTTCACACATTTACGTGTTACTCATATGTCTGGTGAGAATTGCTACGTAGGAAATTAATATATAATAGTTTACTTCGCCTGTTCTAAAAACCATAAATCATTTACTATACATTTTCATTGACAACCGAATGTTTCTAATGAAGGCAATTCTAATCTCTGCCCACTTGTCTGTGTTCAGTGGCAGTGAAACTATTCAGATGCACAGTATATCAAATATTCAATTAAATGAAAGAATAGCCCGTTATGTTATTTTAATAAATCATCATAAACGCGGCTTAGTTGGTACTTTTTGTGTCTAACTGCAATTAATTTTCAATTTCACCTTTGCAGCGCTCGAGGCCATTTCACTTACTCATGTATAAATAATAAATGTATCGTGCTAAAAAATAATAATCTACATACATTTCCCGTACACATCGTAATTGAGTTGTACGCGTTTATTTTTATAGCGGGCTCTCGAAAGTGATGTTAATTATCATTGCAAGGCGTTTAGTTTAGTTAGAGCATTTTGTTTTTATTTTTTAGTTATCTGAATGAACGTTTATCGTAAAGTGATTCACATTTTTTTTTGTTTTTGAGAAAACAGTTATTATTCTATCTGTAATTGGTACAATGAACTGGGCTTTTGATATATGTATTACACACACGATTGTTAATGATTTTTGCGTGTACAAATTTAGGAAGCTTTTTTTACGCAATCAAGCTTTCTAGAGCTGCAACTTTTAGTAATCAAGCCGTGATTATAAGCCTTCTTGTATATGAATCAATTACACCAAGTGAAGACAGTAGTCACTCGTGGCTACTCGCTATGTTATAATAGATGTTCGTTTAACTCTCTGTTCTCACATTTGACGTGTTTGAGGCTATATGTAGTTGCTACCACATCCAGTGAAGCTTCTATGGTAGTCTCTACTATTCATCGATTTTAGGTTAGGTTAAGGTGGCTAAGTTAAGTTAGAATAGAATTGACATCAACCGGATGATGGATCGGTAAAACAATCGTTTTTACATTTTTTAATTGTTCGATTCTGTGGTGTGTTTCTATTAGGAAATTCTAAGCTGTTTCTGGTTAAAAATATCATTAATTTTCTATACATCTATTCCGTGACTATAACTTGAAAATGATCAAAGCCTATAAATATTGAAGATAAGTAAAAGTACAATATTACAATACAAGAAGAGTTAAAATCTGATTTTTGACAGTTGCGAATTGTTTATTTAAAATGTCAAAAATATGTTTTGTTGTAATCGATGCAAGAGTGTATGTTCACAAATAATAAAAACCTTTAAACTTGAAGTACAATTAAGTCAGCAGCTAGTATGTATATCTGAAATATATGAGAGGTATTTCAAAATCACATTTTATTTATGACCACGTGAGAGATGCAAAGAAAGATTTTGAATTAAATACCAGTATATTGTTGAACAGTGAGAACTTTATACATTGTTACATTTAAACATTTTTCATTAAATCCACCGCATGGGAGGTATTTTCCCGTTAAAGACAATACGAACTTGATTCATCATGCTACCCGTCAAAAAATCAAAAGTAAACTTTCTGGGTGAAAGCTTTAAAATTTCGGATACTTTGAAACTTACACTTACCGTTATTAGTTCATGAGTTAGTTATTCACAATTACCATTAATGTAATTATCTGAGAAAATATACCGAAAACACTTTATTTACTAAATATTTTAAATTCAAATTACAAGCCTGGATTCTTAATTTTTGATCGATCATACTACAGTGATTTATAATGTACGTAAACAATATTAATCGCTCAGTTGCTGTTAAAAATATTTTATATTTGTATAATATTTATATTTTTTTATACTCTTATAGCTCATCCGTCGCGATTTTAAGCGTGCTTGTTAGCAGCTGATTGTGAAGAAGTCAAGTAACTCTATCGAATTGAGATCTCGGCATTATTTTTATCACCTTGCAAAAACATCTCCAGCGCTTTTCATGCGAAACGAAATAGAATACCATCCATCAGCGGCTTACTTTCGCGTTAATTATCATCTCTTCTAATGGTGTTAATAAACGCTATTTTTATAATTTACATTGAGCATTAGGCGGATACTTGCCGAGTTATTTGGTTGTTAATAAACATAATTAATAGGGAAAAAATATTTATGTTAACTAGACTTAAAGTTTTTAAGCTTTTCATTAATATTTACGGTTATAATAAATTCGAAAAGTTCCACTTATTCAAAAGACGGAAACACAAAAAGTAATGAACCGGAGTAAAATAGTATTGATTTTTTTGATGCAATGTTCGTTTATCCCTAATTTTAGTAAGTAAGTTTGGCTTTTTATTATATCATACATAACAAAACAGTATATCGTATACCACATAGTGAAAAGAATTTTATATATGTAATCAATATCATTAAAATAAAGTTACGTATTTCTATAATGTCAACAATGAAATTTTTTTGTTAATTCTTATAGTAAAAATAATATGATTTGATGTAATAATAGTGATTATAGCAAAGGACGGCAACCTTCTACCCGCGGGTAATTACTTACCCACTACAACATTTTTGGTTACCCGCGCAAGAAAATGTTATATTTCTTTTATCTAATTGCTTATTTTATAATATTATTTATTTATTGAAAATGCGAATAATTGGAACGTTGGATTCTAATGGGAAAATAAATTTAAAGATCTTTCTAGCATCTTGAAAACACAGAACACAATCACATGAATGCAATATCATCATGGTGGGCGTCATTACCACAAAATCTTTCATGCTTAAAAAATGCATTTCCTGTATTACCAGTATTTAATTAATTCAGCATAGTCTTGTGTTTACACATACAAATGAAATTATATGTATTATATTTTATTTATAGTAAAAATTGTTTTATACTTTTACCCACTAAGCAAATATTTTTTTTCATAATTGAATTTTTTTACCCAGTCTCTCAAAAGATTAGAGTGTTTTTCTCATCTTCTGCGTAAATTTGTGTCGTGTGGTATATACGAGGTATTACTTATTCATAAGTGATGTATAATAGCCTAGTACTATTAGAGCGAATAAACTGAGTATTGTATTGTCTGATTCACATATTTTGACGCATAAAATTCTTCAAATAAATAAAATTTTGTATCTGAAAACAATAAAGTATGACTTAGTACAGCGATGCTCAACCGGGGTCCATATGTTCGCAGAGACCTTCAAGAGAAGGCATACACCAAAAATTATTTTTTTGCTAAACTAGAGGATGCACAGGTAATATAAATTACGCAACTTACTAGGTACGTAAGTAGAAATTATGAACAAAGTTATTCTGGACGAATGAACGAAAGTAGAAATTTCAAGATATTGTAGGATGAGACTAAAATAATCAGGGTTGGCACAGATTTTTTTAACTCACAAGGGGGCCATCGCCCAAAAAAAAATTGAGAACCGCTTGCACAGAATACTCTTAGTTTTGGTATTAACTGTAGAAATACATCTTCTTTCTCTTGCTCTCCTGTTAAATATGCAAAATTTTCATACTTGCCGTAACACTGAAATACAATTTCATAAAATTATTTAAACATTGCAAGTTCCTTCGAGTAAAAGTCTTCTCAATTAAAATTAATACAGCCAGTTGGAAATGTATACTGTTACACAATATGCTCATGAATATCATGATTCGTGCTGAAAACCGTTGATTTTTATACACCCGTTAAAATTTAGGCATAGTTAAACAAAGTGCTATCAAGTATTATGCTGTGCCAATTTCATTCGGCCGTTCAGTTATTTCGGTGACCACTGTTCTGCGGTCTGGTGGTCGCGTCTCGCCCGCCGCTGCTATCTCGAGCGTTATCTGCCAACAGTTAAATTGAATTGAACGCGAACCGTTCGTCGCCGGCGGGGAATTAACGCAGTGATTTATATTACAATTGCAATTAAGAGGCTATCGTTTGTGAGTGTAACTTTTCAATAATAACAACTGCGGTGGCCCGGGGCAGGTCCCGGCTTCCATCAAGAACTCTCTCCGCTTGTCCTTCCACATTGACATTCCAAGTAAAAGATAGTCATTTTATCCAACCACTCAATATTGTACGCTAGCCTTTTCATCATACCGAATTGCTGGTTGTACTCACTCATACAGTGTATTTGACCTAATCAATGCACCGTCCTAATATTGCTTTACAAAGTTGTTCTGTTGTCTTCGTATAAGACATTAATTAATTTGTGACTTTTTGCTAAATAATTATATTAAACTAAAAGTTTAATACGATCGTCATCGATTGGCTTAATGTAAAATTACCAGTCAATACAATTCTTCATATTGCGGAGATTAACATTCGGAGTGGACATCTACACACTCTACATATCCATATGCTCCACTTTGGGTACGAACATAGTATACATACATACTACTGTCTCTACTATGCGCAGACATATCGATCGCTTACTGCCAAGACCCTCCAATCTCAAAGTTTGACGAAAACCTTATTAACACCATTATTACCGAACACGTATTAAAACTATCATGTTCAAATTGCTCGTAACTCAAATATTCATCTAAATCCAGTTGCCAGCAATTTACACATGGTAGTTTTAATTATTTGCTGATAAATAACATTAAAACTGGTTTTTCATAAAATTTCGAGATAAGAGAAATTAGCTAATAAGTTAAAGATATGTTTCGCTTGCTGATTACCTCATAGAACATCATGATTAGTAACATCAAACGACGGAAATCTATCTATCAGACGCTACATAAGTATGATGTTCTTAGTATTTTTCCTACAATTTTGTACACGTAAGTCTCTTCTTGTCTCTTTTCAATACCCTCTCCCCTAAATCAATACCAATTCAGTCAGTTGTTTTTAGATTTTGGTTTCGATACCGTTTGGTATTTTTACATATGGTAAAATGCTGCTATTAATTATTTTATAAATACTTTTTAAAGTGAAGAGGGCTTGGAAATGGAGTGGTGATGTTTTCGGTTACTAAAGAACGCATATTTTAATTTATATGATATGTGATAAGTATTTCTCTTATGTTTTTTTCCATATTACATGTTAATATTATTACTTAAAACATCGATAACACATGTTTAACGTCACGATTTTAAGATCCGATCCTATCCAACTCTGACAGCTAATGCCTGTTATATACTCCCATAAAATGTGTCAAAACATTGTACACCAAAATCGCGTAGGCAATATCTTCAGACCCAGTTACAATCGTATTTTGGTAGCGCTTTTTTCCCACTTATTTGTCAATGAAATCAATTTTTCATAACCGATATGTTTTGTGTTTATTAGATTAGTCCGAAAATCCGCCCACGCATCCTGTCAAAAGCTCTTTTTGCCTCTTAATTTTGAAACGTATTTGACAGGTTCACGTCTGCGTTCGCAACTCGGACATCAAAAGTAGATTATTTGAGTGTCTAATATGTCAGTGTTGAATTTTAGTAGGCGACGTTACTTGTTCTTTTTGTCTTTGAGAGTACATGTATAATATGACATTAGTTATTTTTGTCTTGTAATCCACCCATGGCCCCTTTACCTTTAACCCAACATATAAAAGGTTGGACCACATTCCTAATGCTTGCATTTATCTCATGTTAGTTAGAAAATTGTGGGCCCTGTGGATCTTTTATAAAAGTAGGATATATTATTGAGTACTGACTTTTAATAATACTTAGGAACACAAGATAATAAATTATATTACTAAAAAAGTACATCGGTGGTCGCAAATTCGATTCTTATATATGTCTAGAAATGTATTATGTTTAAGTTATATTTAAGCGCTTCTTGTATTCTTGATTGTTTTAAACTGAAACTATTATTCAGGATACATTGTCATGCTGTGGACATCATGGTTTTTAGCCTAAATGCTTAAAATATATACATATTTGAAATTATGAGGCTACGTTTTTTAGTATCATCTATGTGTGCTTGACAGAAACGCCAATTGTCCTAGTATGAAAAAGCATAATACATAATATTATTATGATATTTAACTACGAGTATGGAAAACAAAGACTTGTTTTATTGTTTGAAAATAACAATACTAGTATCGTATATATTGTTGCCACTGTCGTAAAATTACGTTGTATGTGAGGTTTAATAAAAAAATCTAATGTTGTTTTTATTTCCTTTTATTGACTCCTCGCATCATACAATTATAAAAAATATATAGGACTGGTATTTTTCCCCCTTTAAGTGGATACTGTATATACATTTAGGGAAATCGCTGAGTTTTCACAGGAAATACTTAGTCTCCTGTTTTTAATCGTGTATCTTTATTACTTAAATACATGCACAAAATTACGTGCAATATAAGTTATGGTGAAAAGTCTTATCTAAATTCCTATAATCATATATATAGGTATTGGGTGCGATATCAAACAATTTCCTCGTATATTGATATTCAAATATAATATTTTTCGAAGGTATCCTAAAATGAACTGCTATTACAAAATTGGCGCCATTCTTTTTGCAGTCATTCAGGATAAATTATGGACAGGTACACAATCGAACAGCGAGTAAAATTGTAAAAAAAATAATACTTAAAAGGTGAAAAATTTGCGGTGAAAAAAATATTTTGGAGACACTCTGTATACTATTAACTGTTGCAGATTTATTTGCATTCGTATATATTACATTATCGACTAATGTGACAGTCGACAGCCAGCGTTGGAGAGTATGATATTTCGAAATTGCTTCCTCGGCACGCCGCAGTCTTCAATTCTGGCATACGTAATTGACTGCTGCACTCGAAGATGTTAAAATCGGAGATGCATTTTACGACTTGAGCAACGGATCAGTTGAACAAAAGGATTGAAATACTACGACTTTAACTATCTAACGGCTGATATTGTTATGCGATGCCGTGTCTTCGAGAATCGGTCGTGTGCGATGGTGGTTTTTAAACATGACATCGAAACTGCTGATTGCTTCCTGGAGCCAATTTAACGATGGAAATAATTGTTATTATTCTATCATTACCCACAAGTTTAAGGTAGTTAGCTATCTGTCAAAATGCCAATTACAATGTTGGTTGTAATTGAAATGTTTGTTGATGTTATCAATATTTATTTATTGTCGTGTAATTTCATAATATGTGATGAATTGTAATGAGATTTTGAACTGAACCATATCTAATATATTTGACGAGTACTACTTTAATCGCGACATTCTAAAATACAGTTTTTCTAATACAGCAGGAGAATACTGATGTAAGTATTTTTTATACCATGTTCGCTCCCAAAGTGGCGCATATGGATCTACACAGTGTGAAGATATTCACTCCGAAATTGGAGTATATTTGAAGACGTCTCTATAGATTATTTTTCACCAGAATTGTTTGTCAACCCAATGGGTATCCAGTCCTGAATTTTTAAAATCCTTCAGATGGGTAATCGAACCCGCATTCCCCGGATCGCTAGGCGCGCACGCTACCAACTAACTACGCTATCGGAAAGATATAAGTATATAGAGTACATATTATTCATACTAATTTCATCATTAGAACTATCATGGTAAATATGTAATATCACGTACACTGCGAATGATATCTATAATCTATGTATCCTACTGTTCATTGTATTATAAGTATTATGTCAAAACCGTCGACTCGTTATTTTGCAATTTTTCCACTGCTTGACAAGGCGTCTGTCGAGGTCATACAGAAATTATAGCTGCGCGCCCGACAAAATGCACAGTTTATTTTACTTTACTGCCTTTATTGTTTTTATCATTAACGTCGATAGTTTGTTAATGAGAAATCAATTAATAATTCAGATGTAAATGCGTCTAGAATTTGCATGATTTTGTATTAATAATAAGATGATAATAAATAGTTACAATAATTATAGATTGAAAAACTTTTCGATAGCTATTTCGTTTGTTTCTCATGTTGCGGTTGAAATTGAAAACGTGCACGTTAATTACCTCGACGATCCAATAAATTGGCACAGCTTCTACTACCAAATCAATAATTTAAGAGTAGAAAGTCCTGCAAACGTTTGCTTCTATTCAAAAATATAAATCTTTTAATCTGCCTGGTTTTATTTAAATCAATTTATAAATTTAAATATATTAATTACCATTTGTGGCGTTTCATTAATGGATACAATATTTCTATACTATATTTCCATATCGTGTATCAAAATATATACAATTGTGTGAAAGATATTTTATTGACGTTGCATATGATTGGTTTTATTACAACTATGAACCCTCTTAATGTTAGTCATATTAATACGTAAAAACTTACAAAGAACTTTGCTGGCTTAGTATATAAGTCAATACACATTAATATGTTAGATAAAACTTGCCAAATCGAAATAGTATTTGAATGTCAATTATAATCATAGGCAACATGTTTTTATAAATATATTATGTTCGTTAAACACCTGTTTATTGGGAGTTTTTTTTTTTGGTAGAGAAGCAATTTTAACACAATATACCATAAAAACGTCTTTCGGTATATTTGATTGAATATTTAATAATATATTTGACAAAACTATGAAAAAGTTGTATACGCAAAGTACAAACATGTGTATGATTAGTTATTTTGTAATACTTGTATTTACAAAAAAAAATGTGTAAAAACACCGGAAAGATATTTGTGATAGAAAAATATGTTGTTCAATTAAATTGTTAAGAAGTCTTCGTATTTCTGCCGAATACTGTTGCAAATTATGGTTTTTCGTACAGGTTAATATTTTGATTTAATAACATTGTTTGCTAAACCTAGATTATCATGTACCGGAAAGCGAATGATGCATACTTTCTAAATCGTGTCTGACTGGCACGTTTTTTTTTCCAAAGTAAGTCGACGCGATATTTGACACAGAGATGAGACTAGTCTTTAATTGTTTGCGATCGGGCTTGCTTGCGTATCCTGACTTTCTAATCGCCGCAATTGTGTATACAATTTTTACGTCGTCTGCTCTATTTTTTTGTATATACATATTACACACAATATTTACTAAACCATAGACAGTAGAACCCCGATTCATTGATCTCTTTTCCCCGTTTTCCCGAATTCGCAGTTGTTCATTTATCTTCTTCTTCCATGTTCGCTCCCTAAGTTGAGCATATGGACACCACGTGCCGCCCTGTCGCCCGCCAGTATTCTTGCGTCCTCCCAGGTCATACCTGCATCCCGTAACTGCGCCGAATGCATTCTATAGATGGTATTTAACGATCTTCCGGGACGTCAACGACCGGTCGAGTTAAAAACTAAGCAGGTCTGGTTCTGACTTTCTTGTGGCATCCGCAATATGTGGCAGAGCCAGGTCCAGCGTCGTAGCTTCACTTTGGCAGTGATAAGTGGTTGCATAGTCCCGTAATGATTAAAAATCTCCTCGGTAGACGAGACGTTGCGTGTGCGCCTCGCGTCCGGGGAATACGGATTCGATTCGATCGAAAATGCAGCGACGGATCGCCATTGGGTTGAGTAGTTCTCGTGAAAAATAATCTCTCAAAACATGTCTTTACGTTGCGATTGGATATCTTCACATTGGGTCCAATTTAGGAGCCGACACGGTAATTTTTTATTTTTTTTTATTTAAATGACATACTGCAAAAAGGCAAATGAGTAAAAAATAATATACTGATGATCTTGAATAATGTGCACTAAAAATTTTAAAATAGATAATCTTACAGATTTTTATAATTTATTTGTTGTCCGTTTTTAAAGAAGGGCTCCGAAGTATCGAAAAATTGGAATTCCATTGTACTACCATCACTGGCAGACATTGACTTTATCTGGTCAGCCGTATTTAGCGCATTATTGTAGTTGAATTTCGACAATCATAAATGGCAGGAGTTCGTGTTTGAGAACGCAGAATCTGAAGAAAAGTCTTTATTATATAAAATACGAAAAAAACTTGATTATACGTTGTGAGGTACAAAGAAAATATTTTTCATCGTTTTGTAAAAACGTATAAACAACAAATACACCGTATGCGTTCTTTCGCGTAAATCGTTTATGAACGAATCGTATTAATTCTGTTACGAGCTTATTTTATTAAGTATATTATGCCTTTGTAAAATAAAAACGTTCCCATTTTCGTTGTTCTCCTATCTGACGAAAAAAATCAAACGAAATTGCATTGGGCGCAAGTAGACTACACAATATGACTGCTCAAAAAATAATGTGACTAATCATTAAAAACTTTTGTTTCAAATATGCCGATTTTTTTTTTAAGTTGCAAGCATTGCAAATTAATAATTCAAAGCATTCACAACATAAAATGAACATAGAAAATACAATGCTTACATAAAACACATATAAAGAAAATCCATTAAATAAATAATAATAATAATAACATTTCATCTAATCTCAAATCTTACATCAAAATTATCAAATTTAATCTCTTGTATTATTCTGCGTAAGTCGAACAATGTTCTTATAATATTTTCATCTTTACCACTTCTTTCATACTTCTGGTAGCTTTCTTCCGTGTGATTTAGAACATCTCTTTTTACGTACCAATTGTTAAATACGCTTAACGCTCTTAGTAGTGTACCGTTCATGATTTTTAGGAACTGGTATTAGTAGTAATTATATTTATATAAAGTTTCATCTGTTCCACAATTTTGATTTATCAGCGTGTAGGACATGAAGATTGATTAGTTCGTTGGTGAAATAAATGTGTATATTACCTTTTAAGATAACATATTGTGTAGTCAAATGGTTCCTGTTCATTTTTCTGTTTTAGTTTTTGGACGTCTATAGAATTTGGTGACCAATGTCAATATGTGTTTTATTAACGGTTGATTATAAATAAATGTCTCCCCGGTAGCATGGTTGGTAGCGTGCTCGCATAGTAATCCGGGGAATGCGAGTTCGATTCCCCATTTGTCGGATTTTAAAAATCCGAAAATACATGACTGGATGCCCATTGGGTTGAGTAATTGTCTGACAAACAATTCTCGTGAAAAATAATCCGTCAAGACGTCTTCACGTTGCGGAGATCCATATGCTCCACGTTGGGAGCGAACATGGTTAAAAAACAGCCAATCTACGTTTATTAACATTATTTAATAAATTAATCTAGTATAATGCAACAGTTGTCAGTGATGGTGAGATTTTTATTAAATGGAATTCAATCTAGTGAATGACAACACAAATATCGAAAAGGGTATCCATAATACTTTTTTTCTATTTATACACAATGCATATTTTTTATGCCATAGAAGTGTTTCGTGTACTTCTATATGTATACGTCAATATTATGAAAAGCTATTAGAGTATGATTGTTGGAAAATTTTAGTTTCATCACTTTTCTGGCGGTTTCTTTCACCTTAATCTCTCATTTATATCAAGGGATAACAAACCTAGGCAACAAAGTTTTTCATGATTAATTATTACTACGGCGACCAATGGCGTTTTATTAGCAATTCGTATAGCCCTAATAAACCACGATTTGACCCGAAATCATAATTCACAGTATCGCGGAAACTGTACTACCGACACACTATTCTTTTTTCTTTACGATCGTCGAATTTCCACGTTTTCTTTATGTGTACAGGTTGCCTTACGACTTACAACGTGAGCCATGTTTATTTTAGAACTGAAATATGTTACGGGAGCGATAATTACGTACACTTAAAATGTGGCGCGTGTAGCGCAATCGGGCGATCCTCAATCTATTTCAAAACAGCCTACACGTTGAGCAATTTATTAATATAAAAGAAATACTAACAGATAACATAATCTCTGGATGATGCGAGATTTTTAACTCTTTGGGTGCTATCCCGTTTCAAAAAAACTTTAAATCTCGGCGGGAAACAATTCCAGTCAAAAATATTTTAGACGCCTAGATGTCAAAATGCAAAAATTACAAAATTATCGTTCTTAGTTATTGCTCGTTGTTGTAACGAACAACGATATATCGTTGTTTGGCATTCAAAGAGTAAATTTCGCTAACTCTGTCAGCGCATTATTTATGATATTTGATTTGTAATAATTATTGTAGCAAACGTCAATGAATGGTCCTTACTGGATTTAATAATATTTATTTGTTGTTTCTTAGATTTTTTTTGAAACAATATACTAATATCTCTTATCTCCATTGATGGCAACATGTTCATCGTTTTGTCCTACTTAAATAATCAAAATATTAAAAAAAAAAGTATCTAATTTCATGATATATCATAGTGACGTCATAAACAACCGAAAATTTGATTTTTGAAAAATTGCGGGTCTTGCTGTTAAAAGACGTACACAAATATTTGCAATCGTGCTTAATTTTTTTTAATATATATATCAAAACACCTCTTGGTTGAAATAAATTATTTCAAATAATTTGTTTCAGGTAATAATATGGAAAATAAATGAAATTACGCTTTCCTTATTGACAGTGTATATGGAGAGACGCTTGAATTTTGTTGTATGTTTTATGTCACAATCGTTAAAAGTTCTAGTTGCAATTTAGTATAAGCGTTTGCCGTATAAAAAATACTAGTTTTTATTAGCCCGCTTTGTCTGGAGAGTAGATTCAAACTATTTTTTTTATTTAAATTCCATGTTATCAAAAATGCATTTAAATACTTGGTCTTTTTTATCGTGATAATGTTCAATGCTAAAAGTTAAACGGTTCACCTAGACATGGCAATTATAATGACATGTTAAAATTTCATGTCGCCACTGTTCACAGTTTGGAAGGAGGTACTGTGACGAGCAGAAATACTCAATTTATTTTCTGTTCTATAATATAGATTGTATTTATTAGGGACGATAATCAAATAATGTCACTCTTCATTAATGTATTCATTAATAAATTGTAGAATTGTGACGTGCGCCGCACTTTGGCAAACTCTGGTGTAATCAATAAGCCGGTGCCCCTACTTGGGCCGCTATTTTTAGAGCACACGACGTTTTCTTGAAATTTTGATCCCGAGTTTATTTGTCGAGCGCTAAATTGTTACAACGTGCTGCGATAAATATCGCCGAATTTATATTCCATTTTGTCGTAAATTTGTTGAGCTTCCAATTGTTTATATGAAATTAAAACCAACGTGTATGAAAGTTACACTATTTGATGTTTGCTTTGAATTTCAAGTACTTCAGTTAGTACGCACACAATTTCCATAAATATCTTGTATGCTTGTTATGCCATTACTAGTGAAGTTAGTCTCTTTAACCGTACCAGTACAAATATTAAAGACTACAAAAATGTATAAACACAATCTCGGACATCGCTTTCATGTGGTAGTAGAGTCACGTTCCACTTTTCGAATTTTGAATTATATTTAATAAAATTCATATTTCGAACAGGGTAACTTGCAATGTGTTCTGTAAAGATTGCTTTTCGCTTCTGCAAGAAGAAGACATCCTCGTAAGTTAGTCCCTTCTTCCATAATACAAACGTATGGTTTAGTATTTATTGTGTAGTTTTCCACCATGCTGTTGTTTTAATGTCAATTATTAATTTAACATTTTCATTTGAACGTGATATATTTATATTTTAAAATATACTAAACTTTTTCAACAATTTTTATGGTGATAATATTTACGTTATAACCGAGGTGTGGCCATAAATATGTTATGCAAAAATAAGTTAGTGACGATATTTATTGTATTGACGTCTTTCGTCAACTAACCCTCTAAGGGTAAAACTCCCAATATTATGTCGTTATCAATTTTCTCTCATTTCACTTTTGGAAAATTCTTTTTAATTTATGCGAAATGACGTACCCTAGGTTAAAATATTCAATATCCGATGACTGTCAGTACTCAGTGGAAAGCTTTTATGAAAGTTTAATTAAAGTAGATAAGGTTATTAATAATGATGGCACTTTTAAAATAATTACGCCGTTTTTTACTGACGACAAAAAAAGAAATTTCTGGTGGAGAGAAATACGTTTTGAAGTTTTTAATGAAACTAAAATTATATGTTTTTTATTGCCTTACTCCACGCGATCTTCGCTTTTCTATTGATTCAGGGTGCTTAGACTCCTTTGTTGCTTCACGTACAAATATTAACATTTTCTTTGATGAGTTCATTAATATTTTTTTCTTCTTCGTCTGTATCTGTCGCCTTAATAAATCTGGCAAGGACCTAAAATAGAGCTTACGAAATTTCCTCCCGTCGACCAATATTTTCTCATTCCAGTCGTGTTAGCAGAGCGCAACTCCGTCATTTAGTCACCTTTCGAGGTGACATTATATTTTTAAGTTATCCTCTGCACTGAGTAATTGCTGGGTCTATAACAGATTTGAACACTGATATGATGATGAATATATTTTTATTTTGACAATATTTTATGTCAATTACACTAAAATAACTTATTGAATAGGAAAAAAATGTATCGTAATGGTTTTTTTTGTATGTAGTTTATAACTAAACGTTATTTATACAGTTAAGAACTTGTTTTTATCATTGGGTTGATCTTTACAAAGCTAGCAATATCTCTATATATGATCTGTATGGGATGTTGAAATACTTAAGCAACGCAGCTGATTACTGATCTATATTGAAGACTTTTGTACATCTTAAATAGTTTTGGGATGTAATCAATATCCATCGAGTTCTCTCAATCGATAGTATTAAGTCACGGCGTCGTTAGTGTTCTTCTTCTTCTTCCATTTTCGCTCCCTAAGTGGAGCATATAGACACCATGTACCGCCTCCAATAATGCTTATCGCCCGTCAGTATTCTTGCGTCCTCCCAGGTCATACCTGCCCTGCAACTACGCCGAATTCATTATATAGATAGTATTTAGCGGCCTTCCGGGACGCCGGAAAATAAGCAGGTCTGGTTCAGACTTTCTTATGGCATCCGCAATATGTGGCCGAGCCAAGTCCAGCGTCGCAGCTTCACTTTGTCAGTGATAAGTGGTTGCATAGTCCCATAATAATTAAAAATGTCTCTGGTAGACGAGACGTTGGCGTGTGACGCTGGGTCACAGCTTCGCGTTGATATATATGAATTAATAAAATATTTATTTGAGTTATGAAGACGTTTAACTCCGCTTAATATATATATATATGCATTTTATTCCTGTTCCTGTAAGCCTAATAGTAATGTACACAGCGTTGGTGCTTGGCGACCAATTGTAATAAAACTTCATCAGTTCTCGTTTACGTGGACACAATAAAAGGTCGATTCGTAAAATACAATATTACCGACATCTGCCACCACAATATTTCGTTACGCAGGAATCGTTGGTACGCTATCGGCGAAGGTTGCGGCATCCATAAATAAGTCGACCCGCTGCCTATTTTTAGGACTCTTCGCCGAACGATTAATTTGTTTTATTTTTACTTTCTTTTGTTTCATTTTGAATGTCAAAAAAATATAGCTCTTATAAAATAAAAACATTAATCAGCTATTAATACATCCCTGACAATAGTTTTATTTCCGGGACATCTTATACACCAATATTTAAAGCGGGACATAGACAGTTAATTTGGGACAGTCCGGCTTAATCTGGGACTATTGTCTAACTATGTACTCTATTATAACCAATAGAATATAATATGTGTGTGTAATTAATGGTACCCGTCAATTAGGGAGACTTAATTGAAAATTTTCGATCTTGTTATGAAATATGAATATGTTTTATTTTAACTCAATTAATTAAGACCAATTTTAAGATCTTTATCAACGTTTAAAATTTTAGGCACCATGCACTGTGTGAGTGTATGCTACATTGTTCGTATAACATTTGCCCCAGGCCTTTTCAAGAGAAATATCTACCTGTATTGACTTAATTAAAATATTTTCAATTTAGTATAATTATTTTGTAAGCGATACATTATGTGCTGCTTTATAGATTTATAAACAAGTGATTTTATTCGATTACAAAGATGTTCCAGGAGGCTACTTCGTACGTAATATCAATGTTATCATTGGCTGGATGGACTGTTTTCGTCGATCTTCGTAGCCCTCATCACAAATAGGTGGGATGGCACGGGAAATTGGACACGTCACTGGCACACATCTTGCCGAAATATATTGCTGCGCTGTTCATTTTTTCCGCGTCCCATTTCAACGTTTTTCTTTGCGCCAGCGTTCGATTGTTTTTTCTTTGTAATAAACGTCAATTTAAACATGTTGCTTTTTCACTGGAAAACTTTTAGGCGAAAATACAGAACAAAGAAAACGTGCAAAGCGATTGTATTCGTAGACAAATTAATTCATTTTCTTAATTGTGTTGGCGTTCAGTTGTTCCATTTCAATTTGGCAATAATAGTTAGATTAATCCGAATATTGCTCTAATAAATGAGACGCTAATGATAATTTCTCGACAATTAACGACCAAGAAATTTTAATTATTTTCCTTTGATACTAAATTTTCGTTTATATCAACTGGATTTCCCCGTGATATTACTTTGCTTCTCCCTCCAACATCTCCTTCGTTTCTGTACTCGGCTGACTTATACCGCGGCGTATCGAATGTGAGGCTACATCAGGCCCCAGGGCCAGCTTCCTAAGATATTGGTTGGCTTGCACTAGATAATGCGTGGTTCCTCTTCTAACTATCTAAGTCATATTAATATTGAGCTTTTTTGAGGAAAGGCCTTCTCACTTGCAATTCAAAATTCGTTAATTACATAAAACCTTTAAAATTAAATTTTGTAGAAACCAAGTTCCGATGGCCGACCGGTCCGATAAATGGCCGAACTGACTTTAAAACCTCTTCCCTTTCAATTGATATATGTGGAGACTCACGGAGGATGTGTCGTCTAGTAATTTGCCATAGAGGTCAGTAGAAGAATATATAAATGCTATCATTATATTATTCTTCTTCTTATACCCTATCGCTCCCAAAGTGGAGCATATGAATCTACACAGTGTGAAGATATTCACTCGGAAAGTGGAGTCTCCGCAACGTAAAGACGTCTTGACAGATTATTTTGCACGAGAATTGTTTTTCAGAAAACTGTTCAACCCAATGGGCATCCTGTCCTGTATTTTAGGATTTTTTAAATCTGATAGATGGGGGATTCGAACCCGCATTCCCCGGATCGTTAGGCACGCACGCTCCCAACTACGCTACCAGGGAGATAAATTATATTATATTATCTAGAAATAAAAAAATATTTGAATCAACAATATCGCTACATGTGTTACACGTAATAATGTACAGCATACATTCGGCGAGTGTAAACTTTTATTTTTTATATTTGACAAAATCTAAACTGAGCTAAACAAAGGAAATCGAAAATGAATGTGATCTCGTGAAAACGTGTCCTCAGATTTCTTTGTCAAAATTTCTTATTTTACTCGACTCTTATATGATGAATTGTACGAGTCGCTATCGTTTACTTGAAAGATATAATTTGAACTTTAGTGGTCTGCGATATTACGAAATATCACTGCTGTAAACGTTGGGTTATTACAAGTGACCATAGTGTCGACATTCCGTCTTCATTTTCTATTGGTAGAAAACCATAAAGTAATTTTATATTTAGGCAATAGCATCACAATCCCCATTTAACTCTTGCGAAGAAGTACACCATTACATGGTCCATTGGTGAGGAGGTGAGAGTTGAAAAGTTTCCTTTCAATGATCGAATGTCGTGATAAATTTCGGTCAGCTGTACCATCGTCACTTTCAACTTCGTGCGTTTCGTTTTTTTGTTACTATGTTTTAAAAAAATATCCATTCACTTGTCAGTTTTTTTCAAATATAGTGAAAATACTGTCGTCGAGTCATCCATCATTTATTATCGACCTGTCAATTTGGCGATACAAAATCTTTGTCCAAAATGCTTTTTCTTTCTCCTGGAAACAAACATGACAGATGACGATTCGTGGTATTTGAATTCAATTTGAATGAATAGAAAAAACTATTTCCGTAATAAAAATACTGCTATGTTTCAAAAGATGGATTTAAACTTTTAATGTGAGGCTTTCTCTACTTGTGGGTGGATACGTGCGTATGCAAAGCATCGTCCTTTCATGATTTTGATTGTTTGCAAACTATATCATAAAACAAAAAAATACATGTTTATGTTTGTCTGTCACAAGAACTCCTCCCAAACGGTGTACAGTAGTGACGTAATTTTCACATGTCACTCTATTTGCCATTTCTAGATTAACTGTTCACTTTCAACTTTTGACATCGTCATCCACGATCGACAAGAGACTACAAATATTGCATGCAACCAAGTATTGAAATGAATTTGTAATAACTGGATGTATAAAGTTAATTTGAATAAATAATGAATTAACAAAAGTTACACATAGCATTGGGCCGCATCTATGTTATATAATACTATTTCTATGCCCCAAAAGTATGTGGAGCTTTATAACGTGAATACGAATAAGCAACCTCCGCCAAAGATCGCGTGCTTACATATCGATCTACGCGAGGACAAAAATATTCCTTCGTATCTTGTCACATTAGAAATATTGAAACTAATCTCTCTGAGTACTTAATATGCGTTGAAAATAAAATAAATTACAAATACAAATACGCTTCAGTAGAGACATTATCAATAATATGGTAATTTTAATGCGCATCATCTACAACTGATCATGTACCAGAAAAAACGTGCTGGGACTGTATTCGGTGTGCTTATCTTAAGACTTAACATATTTTACATTCTGAGCGTTCATACGTATTTTGGCTCTTAAACATTTTGTCTAATTCCTATTTTGATACAATACCTAGTAATAAATCATTATTTATAGTAAATTAAACCTCAAATATTTAAATAGCTATTTTGTTCAACCGATCATGGAGTTATATGTGGATATACTTATAATCTGCGCCATAATATATTGCCTGATAAATTATCAATGACATCGATTTAATTAATTCTGTTATTTATCTTTAAAATTAATTTTGAAGTCTAAATTATTGCTTGAGTTTAAAAATAACCAGCGTTTTACATTGTAACGCGTATGGCAATCGAGAAACAATATTTCAACACGAATTCTATTAGTTTTTTTTAATTAAGTATCAAGCAAAACCGATTGAATGTTTGCAACAAAATAATCACCCGCATAAATATGTGTTTTCCCTTTCGCTGAGGTCGTATTTATAATGTAATGTTACTTTTATTTGCATGTATCACTGAGAGCTGCCGATTTCTTACTATAATTTAATAATAGAATAATATATAAATCAACCATTCGGCACACAGTAAGTTCGCGTGTCGGACCAGCGGTAATCATTTCACTTGCCTTACCGATTACCAAATCCAACTACCCGCTGAAAATTAATACCCAAGCGGATTTTAATTGCGTTTGTTATTTACAGTAAATACTGGAAACAGTTTTGGTTTTTTTTTTTTACGACTTGCGATAACTATGGCTAGAACAGTTGTAAGTCTAGACAGTTATGAACG
>JAGVSQ010003568.1:0-15899 GCA_022683975.1 Rhyacophila evoluta
TAAATACAGGCCCGAACTTAGCAAATTCGAGGCCTTAAAAGCCTGACATTACTAAAACTTTTTTTTTTTGCAGAATCACTCTCTAATACGTGTCATTTTCAACATACAATTAATTATGCACTCTCTAAACACATATCTAGAGATAATATAAGCAAGCAATTAACTTCTCATATAGCAATACAATATATGTGCGGACTATAATTACTGATCCTGGTCTTTTAAAAGAGTGGTAGTAGTTTCTGGGCTTCTAACATATTTCTCATCTTAATTTAAAATTAATTATCATTATTCCATAATATAATAATAGATTGTCCTACGATTGATATCAATAATAAAAGTTCAAATAATAAAAAATTAGCTGATATTTTCTTTTTTTTCCGTTTTCTATGACAATATTCTGGCGCTTGATTAATTTATGTGTACCGTTTTTATAAAACTCTGCTGGATTTAGCAGAAAAAATGAAACCAAAAGAATTTAGTCACCGCGAATTTGATTTCATATGAATTTAATATACAAATAATAAATTGCAATTTTGTTGTTATATTATATATTTAAATAATCGATTAAATCATTAAAAATAATCTAAATATGGATTTTTAATTCGATGGATGATAATGATGGGGTGTAAAAGAAATAGAAAAATCAATATTAAAAATCCAAAATTGGAATTATGGTTAAATTAATATTAAAATAAAAAAAAAAAAAACAAAGTCATACATGCTGTCCATTTAAGCGCACAATTTCTAAGTAATGTTCAAAACTATTCGTTCAATAATATCAAAACGAGCAATAATGGGTATCTTTTTACTAATACTATGAAATGTTTATGTGTTTATTTTTTTAAGTTAAAAGACTAAAATTATTAAAAATAGTCATACTCAAACGACGAACTGTTGTTCTAGATTAGAAAAAAATATTTTCTTTATTTAATTTAATTTATTTAACCTATTTGAGAAAACTAATATTTATTAAATAAGATAAACACATTCCATAACTATAATATGTTAAGATGTGGACAAAATAACAAAGCTTATAAATTAGCCAGGAATTTCTAATTAGGACGATATAAAAAATAGAATTTTCTAATCAGTGCCATCGCTTTTGCTCACTTCCGTTTTTCAATACTTCGTATGTATATCCCTCCACTATAAATAAGAACACTTTTCTCGTTTCTTGGCCAAGTTTCAAAATCAATTTCGTTAACTAACCACTGTTTTCTTTTCTTAGTTTAATTGTAAGTTTTCTTGACACGCATGGGAGAGCGGGTTGAGCGGTCCCAATCCGGCTCAATCGATGCAATCGGCCTACAGCCGACCCTGCCTACATTTATTATCCTGGTAATATATCTTTATCGGTATTTTGTTAAAACTTTGCATATATATATATATATATTTCAAATGACTTTACGCATATATCACATTGAAAAAAAATATATTTCAATGGATACCTTTATTTTTTTCTTCCGATCGTTGGATACCATATCTAAAATAACGTATTTAGATGCAATCAACGTAAAAAGTTATATAGTACAGCTCGAAAAATGTAAATTCGCATAGTTTTAAAATTTTCTGCTAGATTATTTGTTTTTTTTGTAAGGTTTGTTACTTGAGACACCATTTTTAATTAGACAAAACATTGGCACGCAGTCCTATTTCGAGTTGAAGCCCTTTTTTTCAATTGGACGGTTATCTAACGAATTCAATGTGTTTATATTATAATATAGGGCGAACGCCATTTATTGATTTCAAAATATTTTTAAAGACAGCGCGGTACCTGTTTCGTTTGCATATTATAAATTAACATTGTGAAAAAGGTTTCTGAATTTTTCATTTGCATTTTTTTTGAATATGTTATTTTTTTTATTTTTTGTCGGAATTCAGGGCACCCGGTCCTTCATTTACGAATTTTTATAAATCCAACATTTGTGGAAATCGAACTGCATTCTCGAGTGCGGATGCTAGGCACGCACGCTAACCTCTCGGCTACCAGACAGAAATTTTTGTATGGTAATAATATTATTATAAATATTATAGCACTATTATCTTACAATTCTTTCTTATTCTTTTATTCTTTGTACACTACCAATGTATATATGCCAAAATAAGTTGTCTGTAGACCAAATATGCAATAATTGAACATTCAGATATTAAAATTTAAACTACGGTACTGTCAGCTGTATATGCGCAGCGCCTTTGCTCAGTGGACATTTAATTCTGGAAAATCTATTCAAAATCAGAGTCATATCATTTGACATCAATAATTTAGATGTAATATATCATATTTATAATGATTAAATTATAAAGATTTTAAAAAGCTTGGCGAAACAAATATCCTACTTTCAGTAACTTTATTATAAAGTATACACATGAATTATATATAAACAATTAGTGAAATAAAACAAAACTGAGATTTGACATTTATTTCATTTACTGTTTTGTATACAATATCCAGCTTCGAATTTTATTCATTCGACGGCAATTATCAGATTTTTCTAAGAAATAGAATTTTGCTATTGCTTGATTATTTGTTTTTTAATTTACTTAATAGTGCCATAAAAAAATTAAAGATATCATTCATCAAATGCCTTACTCCAGTACTGGCAATAGCTACCGCTTTTTTCTTACATCAAATATACGCGGCACAACTCGAACGAAAACTCGTCTGATTCGTACACCTTTTCAGTTTTAGGAATCAAATGGCAATCGGTTATCACTTTAATACGTGGTTTTTTCAATTCTATAGAATTTGGCTGTTTTTTACAGCTAAGAATTATTTTTAACTGGTGGCATAGTGTCAAATGAAATAGTACTGGAATTTTATTTTTATTATTATAATCACTTGTTAATATATCAATAATTTGGCAGCTAAAATTTCTTATCAAATAAATGATGATTATCGATACAAAAAAGTTGAATACAATAATAATCGCAATACGGTGAGAGATGTTTGTAAACTATTACTTTGTAAAGTATAGAGATAGTTCAAATACGTAGCTATTCTTATTTTAGGTTTGTATATATAATACACATTCAGTTTTACCGGTAGCGTATACATGAGCGTGCACGCCTCGCATACGGAGAATGAGGTTCGATTTCTAAAAATGCTGCATATAAAAAAAATACTGAAAAAAATTCCTGTGAAAAATAATCCGTCAAGACATATATTCACATTGTTAAATCTAAAAAAAACCTATTTATTTAAGCGTTGGATTAAAAGTGTTCAAAAATAAAATATTGTAGACATGTGCGTTCAACGTTATTGTAGAAGATGAACGAGAATAGTTTAAACTAAAGCGCGTTCCGATCTAGAAAAAATACGCAACTTTGACTCTACAAACAACACCACTCCTTGAGACCCATTTTGTAAAGTAAACAGTTCACGCAAATAGTGAATATGGAAGTGAGCATGGCCCTTAACCTGCCATTTTCAGCTAATATAAAGTGACGGATATAGTATCCTCACGTCCTGAATTGACATTACAATCAGAGAAGTGACTTTCGCTCAGAGAAGAGATATATTATATAATATATACATTGCGAAAAAATAAGCTCCGATATTAATATTTTTTGACGAGTTCATTTCGCTTGTAGAACGGGAACACATACGTGGCACATAATATTATATTCTTCGTGATTTAATTTTAGAAACGAAGATACGATTTGTATGTTGCAATTGTGACGACAGATATTTTTTTCGAAGGCATTTTTATTAATAAATTGTGAGTATTTTTACAAAACGCGATCAATACCGAAGGCTTAAAATAAACGGTCTACTGAGGTAATAGACGGTCAGTGTAAATAACACTGCAGACACCGCGTCTGTCCCAAATTAAAATTCTGAAGTATGCAAATATGTGAAAACAAAAACTATATATTCACTCATTTTGATACTTAATTAAACATCTAAAATAAAATGTAACTTAGATACAGAGCAATATATAATATTATTATCAAATACCGAATAAGCATTTTGTGTGAATTTACAGAGTTTAATGAAACGTTTTTAGCTTCGTCTGAACATTTTACAATTATGTTGAAATCTGTACTTTAAATTTAGCAACCGGAAAGTTTGTAAATCGCAGAGAAACACACCGCATAGTTATTTCTAATACTGACTTTTTCATATAAACAAAATTATTTATTTCTAACATTTTTAGGTCGAAAGTGAGAATAACACATTGTAGTTTTTTTCTCACAACGTTACTTGTGAGGAGCAGAGTTTATTGCATTAAATTAGTGTTTGAAACGATTGAATAATTTAATTTTGAATTACATTTTTGCGAGAATATAAATAAAATTATATGGTGACGGTTTGCATGATTGTGTTGTGCTTAATCATTTCTCAAGTTTTATCGTTTGAGAGGAGACTGAAAGGCAGTATTTCAATCCGTCATCAAGGTTTGCTCAATGGAATACAATAAATTTATAATATCTTAAGAAAAATTGTTTTATGTAAATTAAAATAAATTTTTGTTTAATATTTATCTGATAAATTGTGTAATATTGGTGGTTTTTCTAGCAAATGTGTATCAAACCGACATAAAATGGTGAACATATAGTAAAAAAAAAACAACGGATTAATGAACGTTTAATATTGCAAGTATTCATCACAAACAAAACGCCAATTATTATCAACTGATGTCAAGTCTCTTGAAATATATTACAGACTGAAAAGTGCTAAAAAATCTGACTTCAATATTTGACAACAAGTACAACAATCTAAATATATTTTTATATCGCACCCTCAGAAGTACACTGTTGTATGTCAAAATCTTACATTTTAGAGGAGAGCAAAAAGAAATTTTTGATCCAGACTTGATTTAGTTTGTAAAGGCTTTACGGTGCTCATTTTTTTAGTGTTGTTGAAAGTTTAAGAAGAGATATTTCAATATTATCCTGGAATAGACTAGTTTAATTGCATTCTTAACTTAAAACAGCCAAATTCAGACTTACGACAGTGTATTTCTTAGTAAGCGATATAAGATAAGTTTTATTCAATTCTTATCAACGTTTTATATCCGATCAATTCATCTACAGTACGTTCTGGTATTTCTGATCTTCTTTTGAAGACTTTTCTTTTCTGACACCTTTTACGGACGTGGTCAGTTTGTCGCTTCTTAAACTTTCCGATGTGATGTGTAATGCCTGCAACTCGACATATTGCTTGCAGTTTATATATTATATAGACAAACTTTAAGTTCTATGCACCGCATTTAAGAGTCGTTAAGGGTAAGATACACTGTAAAGTCATTCGTTCAAAGACAGACTTTGTGAAAAACTTGAACAAAGTACATAATTTAAGATCTCAAATTTAACACATCTTATTTTGAATGTATTTGTATACATCATTACAGTCAGTTTTTGACTCATATCTATGCGCATTTACGACGGAAATCAAAATAAAATTAAACATTTTTTTCAATTAGGTGAGCAGAAGACAACTCATCAACTGTTTCAGTATCTGTATTTCTATAAAATGGGTTTAGTTACAATAAAATATACATATTAGGATTTACAGATGGAGCCTACCATTGAAATTGATTTTTGGTCAATGTGAGATATTAAGTTATGAATAAGCTTAGTATAAAACCTTTTTTATGTTGCTAATTTGATTTTTTCCCTGAAATTAGACTTACGACCAAGGCAACAGAACGTAGTCCCGTCGCAAGTCAAGAACTCGAGAGTCATCCAGCTTTTATTATAAGCCGTAGATTATCCAAAATATATACACTGATTGCCTAAGCCTTACATGGATATTTTCTACTTTATATTGTAAAGCGCAAATATAAATTCACGTAATTTTATACACATTAAATATTAATTTGTCGTATTAATTAATTTTCAATAAACTTTCCACAAAAAGATGAAAAAAAATATTGTAGGAGTGTATGCGAGTATCACATAACATTGTTTGTGTGTATATGGGTACGTGCTATTGAGTTGTATAGACTTCTCTTTGAAACGCACGGTCAAGTTAATTAAGATACCATCGCGTTTGTTCATTGTGAATGCGGGGATAGTAAACATAAACATCGAGTATTTTTTTGTGAAATCAGATACAGCTTAACTCATGATTTACTACCGAAACAAATATTTTCGTGCTTAATCAATGTCGTTTAAGTAAAAAACACTTTACACGATATATTTCAATGTGTAAGATTAATTCTATTCATTTGAATCAAATCGTAATTCAATGTTTTAAAATCACGCATAGCATTTATAAAACACTTCAATTGAAAAGCGATTTTCTTGTACTTGCGTATTTATAAAAATATATAATAATTAATTATTACTTATTTATTACAATTAATTATTGTAAGAAGATTTTTTTGAGTGCCGGACGTGTATAATTTTATAATAGATATTGAGATAGCATGAGATATTTACTACAAATTGAATTAACATCTTGAAATTTACAAAGATTGTAGTTAAAACTTCACGTGCACATCAAATTGAATAGCATATTTTTATTATTTTATAACTTCAAATACATCCATTACATTAAACAACTAAGTCCACCTAAAAATGCCTTTAACTGTACGATAATTCGTTCAATTATTACGATTGAAGAGTTTTTTTGTGTTATTATTATACATGGACAATTTTTACTAAGTGGTTTTACTCCACTGCTTTATATTATAGTTTAGACAGAACGCGTGCTCAGGTTGGCAATATGTAATCAATATAAATATTCGTGCCTTTTATATTTTATAACCTTCCTCTAATATAAAAACATATAGCACCCCCCATTTTGTGTTATACCAGTTTCCAAAACATTTTTTATCACTACAACGCTCTGTCTAACAGAATGTATAAGTACATTTCATAAGTTTGTTCAACACATGATGCCAAAAACCTTCCACTTTATTTTCTGAAGTTTTTGATGGAATTGTTTTTCATTATTCACTACCGATAAATGTATCAGGAACCTTTTATAAGACATATAATATATATCACTCTTCAAAAATACTTTCAAAGTAAAATTACCCAAAAAAGTTTATTGGAATTTCCGAGAATTTAATTTAGTTACTTTGTATTCTGCGAAACTGATATTGAATCGCGTTTTAATAAACATATCAATAGTTTAATTATATTTTTAATTCTAATTAATTTAGATTAGATAGAAATTTATTTCTGGCTTAAGAAGTTGTAAACATCTGAACGTCGGTAGGCCAAAACGCGTGCTTTGGTTGAAAATAATATGTAATCAATATAAACGCGCCTTTTGCAAACATTCTGACGTTTGGGCCAACACCCTGTGTTTGAACATACTCGAGCTTAAATTAAGACACCCCGTATTTAAACACGTTTTCTAGGTACAAAAAAATGCTTTTGTAAAATTGCGAGAAGCCTGAAAAGGAGTATTCCTAGGAGAACTGTACGTTACGTATATATCATATCCACTTACTGTATAAAATTGAGTTTGATTAATTTAATATTGTTTATGGTAAGTTAGAAGGTTTTGAATTTATCCTTTGGGAATAGTTAAACACTATATTCCATCAAAAGCTATGTATCTTGTTGCCATGTTTATAAATATAATATGGATTTTTAAATATTATATTTAAGACATTATCACATATATTTGCACTGGTACCTTTAAAAAAATCTTTGATGCTAATCAAAACCTTACTGTTTGACAGTAGTCAACAGAAGTTTGTGTTTAAGCATTAACTATATACTCTTTGAAGTGTTAATTATCAGCCATTCACTCAAATAAATAAAACAGCCAAATACGATTACGCATCATTTGATTTAAGCCTCGAAATTCGAACTCACAACTCACTGACAATGATGAATTGGTAACTTTGTATATAAGTAATATCTACATAATAATCTATCATATTAATATAACGGACTAAAAGCCAAATTATTGTATTGTTATTGATCAGTGTATAAATTATTTTTTGTGAAAAAACTCAAGAACAGATTGAAAACTTCCTTGGGGACTAATGAAATTATCTTATTTTGTTATTTTATAGGGATCGCTAAGGCCACGTATTTTTAAGTCCCCAATGGATGATATGCCTCTCTCTTAGCCATAATGTTTACGTGCGCGCTTTGCAGCTGGAGTTTGCGGGTTCGATTTATACACCTACTGGATTTAAAAAGATTAGCAAAACATTTCTCCACATTGTAAAGATTTTTATATATAACTTTCGGAGTAGGCGTCATCATACTGTATATTACGGTTTGCAGATTGGCTAAAATTTAAAAATATATTTGGGCTTAAGCTCGATTTTTATGAAATATTATGTATTGATATAATACATAATTTTATAATATTATTAAATGACTTCTTGTATCATCGAAAATATATGTTTTAAAATATGGTAATGTTTTCTTACTACATTTCCCTTTAATTGCAATGCTGGAACCGTTTTGCGTGAGACATTTTTTTTGAGATTATGATATTATAAATTTTATACCAAGTGAATTGACGCAATTAAACTACAACTTTAGCTGCCCAATGTATAAGTGCCGTATATGGAAGTGTTTTTTATTACTCCTTGTAGTTCAGATATGAGTAGAGGATGTAGTGTTGGTTCCATCGCCGTATCTAAGAAAATTGAGATCCTCAATCAACAAAGTGCATACGTTCTGTTACATGCAACATCTTGAATTCAGGCACACAGGTTTTTCGAGCTTTTGACATAAGCCGTGACTCAAAACATACAAATGCACTAAATTGCTTTACACGACCATTAAATGACGGAAAATCGTTTTTGTCTCATTTAAATCATGCATGGTGATAAGTAATAGTCTAGTTTTAACCCATATACTTAACATAATGTATTAAACAAGTAGTAAGTAATTATGTATTTAAGTTTATAGTATGTATGTAACTATGTCTAGTTTATTTGAATTAATCCAAAAATGCATAGCTGAGTGCCCATTGGGTTGAACAATTGTTTGACAACCAATCCTCGTAAAAAATAATTCGTGTTTACATTGCGCGATATGTTCACATTATAAAGATCCATATACCCTACTTTCAAAGCGGACATAGTAAAAAAATGTTATTATTCATTCGTTTGTAGTAATAAATTAATGATAGATCTATCGAAAATATTTTTAAATTGTGTACAAATAATTCGAAACGTTTATTGATTAATTAAAATTAAATATTATTTAAAAATAATAAATTTAAATAATAATAAAATCCGTGATGGGCTACTTAAATCTTAAAGTGCCGTAGGGACCGCCTTCTGCTACTGATCAAATACACGTCATCAACACACAATGAAACACCAAGGTCATACATAAATAACATTTACGGGCATAATACGTCTCGAATGCTTTCACATTCATACTTTTGTCCAATACTTTAAAGGAACTAAAACTTGGCATACATTTGCGGTCGCTCATTGTACCCTTGGTTTCAATGTTTTGGTGGTAGAGTGATCAATAAAAATTACTTTGCTATCACGTAACACGTGATTAATGTGAATTTTAAGTCAATAATCAAACGTGATGAATCAACTATTTTCACACAAATTATCTCTACCATACTTTACTTTGCTTACTATCACATTACGTTCAAAATTATAACTAGGCTTTTCATTATTCTCAACCTAAAACTATTCATAAATATGTGTATTTTAAGCGATCCACAACATTTTCTGTACGATGTACTCTTAGATTTTACTTTTCTCATAATTAAGAAAAATGATGATAAATAAAACTACATCTTCATTCAATGTATATATGTAAATGAAAAAAAGACGATATGGTAGAACCTCAGTATAATGGATTTTGGATGAATTGGACAACATATCGGCAAAGTGTAAACATGAGAAAACGATTTTATTAATGACCAAAATGTAGACATAGATTTTGAAGTTTTTGGAAAATACATTTACTTTCCCCTCTACCACGTGCCATGTATCCATATCCTATATGCGGATGTATACTGTGGCGTAAAAAACGTAAATCTCTCTTTAAATTGCCATAAATACCTCTGAATCAGCTTCCCATGGCCTTGGGTGGCGTGCATTGAAGTGGGCGTGATTCATATTTTAGCTAATTATGCCTTGTTAATATATAGCCGTGTTGGGAATCACCGTGAGATTTTGCATTTTTTTAAAAGCTAGGAAATTATCCTTTGTAGAAACCAAGACGTAATGGCCGACCAGTCCGTCAAATAATGCTGGAGAAGAAGTAGCCGAAGAAAATATTTTACAGTCATCAAAATAGATGAAGGTGACCCTAGGTATTTGACTGAAAGTAAAATAGCAGACGAATATGAAAAGAGCAGCATACTTCAACAGCTTTAAGCGCCAAGAGCGTAACTTGATTGAAACGTCGCTGGCGTTGTATTGGGCTGTTTGTTTTCTTAATAAAAAAACGCATTCAGAAAACAAAATTTTAAATAAAGCACTTTCGGCTTTAGCAAACAATCATTCGTCCAAGTTAGTCCGTTACATCATAGCTCTACTGTAATTATCAGAAAATAAGCAACATAAAGTTATATAAAAACGCTTAAAAGAGAAATTATATGATTATTGCGTAACAAGAGTTGAAAGGTTACATCAACGTTTGACATATGATAACTAAGGACTCTCATAACTTATTTCGCATCAAGTAATCTAGAAGTAACCAAGCAATACGCATTTCTTTTGTTAGCGAAGTAAAGAGTCCAGCATAAAGCTAAGCTTTCATACATATTCTTTTGTGTAAAAGGGATGCCAAATGCTTTCGTCAATATCGTACCAAATCAACCGACTCACCTCCCAAAGAAAAGGTCTCGCGCCGTTGAAAGGTTATATTCCATAAATTGGGAAGTATTTTGTTAGTAAACAAAATATTTTTACTTACCGTTTAGAAGCGGTGGCTATATTTGTAGCCCGTAGGTTAGAATTCTGAAGCTGTATAAAAATTGGTATTGTGCTTTTTCATGTAGATTTTTATCCGAGACAAGGATACAATTTGTTCGAAAGAACGGAAAAACTAGCACAATATTTTGCTTAGTCCTAATCCTAGATGGCAAACAGTTATACTAAAATAATATTAATAATCACAATTCATTTCCACAAATATTATTTTATATATTTTCATATCGAGAACGGTTTCATGAATTAAAATTTCCTTTGAGATTTTTTAAAAATTTGATTGTATTTTGTAATTAAGATATTTGATATGTATATTTTTTAAATTCTTTGATATGTTACATTTATATTTTTACGTTATTATTGGCACAATGTTTTTTTGTCTCACCGGTAGCGCAGTTGGTAGCGTGTGCGCTTGCCAATCCGGAGAGTACGGGTTCGATTCCCCATCTGTCGGATATTTACAATGCAAAAATACAGAACTGGATGCCCACTAGGTTGAGCAGTTGAGGTTGAGCAAAACAATTCTCGTGAAAAATAATCTGTCAAGACGTCTTTACATTGTGGAGATCCATATGCTCCACTTTGGAAGCAAATATGGTACAAGAAGAAGATATTATTTATAAACAGAGTTATCTCAAAATTATTGTGCAGTTAAAAATATCTTAATCGAGGAAAGTAGTAATAAATGTTTACAATATGTTGAAAAATATAACAAGCAGTTTTATGTTAAAACAAAAGCTAGCTTTTTTTCAGATGTAGCTTTTTGAATGACCCGTTATAAGCTTCAGAGGTTTTTAAATGATAGCTTTGATTAGGAATTGCAAAACGAAATTTGTGTTTGTTTTTGAATTTCGAATTACGAAAAAATCCGTTTTCCGTCCTACTACATCCGAAAGTAAAAATTACGAACAAAAAATTCTGGACGAATGTACGAAAGTTGAAAATTCAAAGATATTAAAAAAAAAAAATAATCCAGAAAATATTGGAATTCCGCAAAACTCTGAAATTTCGGATTTCGACTAAATTGCGAAAATGTTGAAATACAAATTCAGAAGTCGGATTTCTTTTTATTTTATTGAAATTTGTAATTCTTACCATCGGCTGATAAACTTCGCGGGATTCACTGACGTATGCACTATATATATATATATATAGCCACATAAAAGGTTTATATTTTAAGTGTTAGAGTAAACGTGCTAATTTACATTTTGACGTAAAATGATATTCCAACATTTCACTATGAGTTATACTATATATAAATATTTACATACACGTAATGCTCGTTCACATGATGAAAAGGGGAAACGAGAAGGTATGAAAATATATAAGGACATTTGCCCTAGATACAAACACAATACGTGAATTTGAGGAGAAAATAATGCGGAATGTATAACAAACCAGCGGCTGAGAATCAGAGCTCTCCATATTCTGAGGGTACAGCACCAACGCGAGGATGTTTGGCAACGGCGACAGGTTTAGTGTAACCGGTGCGCGTATTGATAATGACACGGACTCCGGAGAGATTCCCTCGATTTTTCGTATTCCGTTTACCGGATTACCGGATTGCGTATGTCAGCTTAAATCCGGTACCCCACAAACGAGCAAAATAAACGGATGATCCTTAATTGCGGTCTTCGATGTTGGAAAATGATTCTCAAACTGTATCCACATTTATCTGAGTTTTATTTTAACTTTGTATGGAAATGTTCAAGATAAAACTATTACAATAATTTTTGAAAAATTAAATTGTTTTATAACCAAAAAAATAATCAAATTAACTACAAGTTATTCAATTATTCTATTAAAAAATATAGCAATTCTACATGCCCGATGATAACATAATGTAAATACTTGCTTGATAGAGTCTATATAACTTACAGCCCTTCAAAAATATGTTTGATACTTTTTTCAATAAAGACATGAGATTCAGCAGCTATCGCTTATGCAAAAAATGTCGCTATATACAATTTAGACGACTAAACGATTAATGAATACAAACATACGTAGAGTGAAATAATTATTCTCCATTTTCTCTGTCTTTTGATGGGAATAATTTTTTTTTTATCCAGTCTTCTAAAGATTCTAGATCTTGGTATATTTTTATTAAACTGCTCCAAAAAGTCAATCCATATTTATTCAGGTCTCTGGTTCACTTTCGTCTGAGTATCCGTCTAATCAGCATATTTAAAATTTTACTCTCTTTAATTCTATTTAAAAGATTTCTCCAACACAGTTTTTACGACTTCCAAAATTTACCAACAATATACTATCTTACTGCGAAGTCCAACTAATAATATAACAGCATGTAAGTCAAAATAACGGTCTAACAGTTTTAAAAAACATTCTGACCAAATTTTAACCAAATTAATAAGGACGGATTTATTGTTACATGTTTATGACCGTGACTGCATGTAGATCTAGTGAATCCGATAACGTATTACCCTATTTTGAACTAACAATACGTTACTAAACAGTTTCAGTATCGGAGATAGGTTTCAATTTTCACGGCGCATTAGTTTCGCATCTTCAAGACAGTTCTATTTTCTATTTTCTCGTCTTTACGCGCCTCACATTAAAATAGTTATTAATTATAAAATAAAACATTTTCCTACTAAAATACCACATCATTTTATTATAAACACGTAAATACGCCATATTTATTGACAATTATCCACATTTATTTGATAAAATGATGAACAAAAAATTATGTTCTTAATCGTCTTTAACACAATACGAATATAATTTACTCTTTCGTTGTATTCTTAAATATTATTTTCTCATGAAAAATAAACAATATTTCTTTACATACTACGTCATTGGTTTAAGACAAGACCTACATAATACTTTTGATAAATATTGCCGACATTTTCTTTATATAATATCATAAAATATTTACTTACATCACAAGACAAAGATCGGTAACAAAACACTGTAAATTAATATCGTACATACATAACAGCTATGTAGTGGCTTGTGATATATTAAATTAGTACGAGTTCAATATATAATACATTAACGTTTCTTCACTGCCAATGGAATATAAGAAAAATAATTGTATCCATTTTTTGCTAAAAATTTCCCTTACGAAATTGAGAAAAACGTTGCTTTTCTAAAAACCTAATGATTAAATTTCACAGTGTTTATAGCAAACAAAAAACTGTTACAAATACATTATTTGTTCAATTAAATAAATATTTTTTTCTCACGTACGGTAAATATTCACTCACAAAAAAGATTAGAACGATATTTCAATAAAGCCTAGGAGCTCGGTCCCGTTTGGTTTCATTTTATCTTCTTAGTTTAACAATAAACGTGATTTATAATCACTCATAATTGAAACAATAGAACTCGAAGGAATTTTCAAATTGCCAGTTTGCAATAAACTGAGAGGATATTTCAATTCATCGTACACTAAACTATACCACTATTTGGTAAACGTTAACGTTCGGATGAAATCGGACAAGTTCGAAAGAGTAAATAATTATGGTAACAGAATAGGGGAAGAAATATTTAGCTCGACGTCGTATTATTAATTTTGCCAGAGAATTTATATATATTGGGCTTCCATCAAATAACATAGTTAGTTTAGATTGTAAAATATGAATATCAAAGGAAAAATTATTCCATCAATGTAATAAATTTCTTAAAAAATCTATAATTCTAATGTTACGCTTTTGACAATAATGTTATCTAAATATATTAATTAACATACAAGTACCTATCCCCTAGATGCTAAACTTACATATTTTTCTCTTCCGCGTGATGTTAAAAATGACGAAGCGCGAACTCATATTCTCAAATAGTGGTATATATATATTATAGTAATTGCAAAACTTTTTTTGACAAATACTTAAATCCATAGGCAATGCATTTGCTTTGTAAGTTATTCAATCTTTGAATAATCACGAATACAGTTCTGCCCTGTTAAATAAAAACGCAATGTCTTTCGTGTAATTTCCTATGTAGATATTCCGTTTTTACTTAGTACGGCAGAGTTTTAGTCGTTCACACCAAGAGAACACGGGCATATACGCTGGCATTTTGTTCTTTTAAAGAGTATTTATTTGTCAGCGTTTTTTTTTTATAAAAACTCGTATTTTTAATTTTCTGTATCTTTGTTTATATACTTCCGTTCCGTATGTACGCTAGAAATAAATTAATATAAGACATTAAAGTTATAAAAAATCTCATTCATAAAAATAAGCGACAAGTTTAATTTCTCTATTTACCTAATCACCCACGTTATGTTAATATATTACCTACATTTTTTAATAAAACAAAAATTATATCACGCGTCTCGCACACAACGACACTATTTCACAAATTGCTTTTTCAGTTGTGAAAAATTTATTCAGTGCTGGAGAAAAAGGCAGTCTTGTTTGCGGAACAATGTATGTTGAATAATTGTTTAAAATAAAGCGAGAAAGATCGGACTAAATTCTTGAGTTTTATCGCAAAATGAAACTAATGAAAGGAAACACTTAACTCAAATATGCGAGACTGAAAATTCTCAACCGATCTTTTAGAAAAAAAATACTATGTGAAGTCTTTACATCGTGGAGATCTTTGTGCTTTATATTTAGAACTAGTATAATTATGTATTATAAAGCCATACATATTTTATCAATATACTATTAGATAATGATTACACCACGTATGTCCCAGGATAAATTAAGTATATAAAAGTCTACATGTAAAAATCTGATCAGAATATTTTTTACATGGATGTGTTGTCAGCCAGCCAGTTAAGACATCTACATAATATTTAATTTATTTATATCAAAAATATGTTAAAATTTAGGCGGCTAAGGTTGACAGCTTTTAATTAAAAATATTGAAACCGATCTCGGATGAACTTCAATAATTGTGCTTTCCTTGTGTCCTTCTATAAATATCCTTATCGTTCCGTACTTGTACTCTGGTGCCATTCATTTCTTCCCACATAGTACAAGAGTTTGCTAAAGTGCTTGACTACGTGACGAAAGGAAAACTACGCCATACGTAATTGTCCATTTACAATGATATGACGTATTATCAATATATACTTTGATTATTTAAGTAGCACGT
>JAGVSQ010003569.1:0-21274 GCA_022683975.1 Rhyacophila evoluta
TAAGTTATTGGATATAGCAATGGACTATTGGGGAACATTAACTGATCATTCAATAATGGAAGTTTCAATAGCTGTGCTTGATTGATCTCCAAAATTTCTTGATACAACAGTTTGTATTCCCCTGTATTAATATGTAATAGCTTAATTCCAGTACCTACATCATAGATGTAGATACTGGAATACTCTGATGTAAATACGGGATAAATGCTTTAACGCTTTATTTACCGAAACATCATATAAAGCATTAACATGAATTAATTATGCATATGATAATAGCAAATTTAGATAGACATACATTTTCAAATATGTTTAACATTTCAATTACGTCGTAGCGGGTGCGAAACGTACCGCTGTCAAATATTTCATAGGTCTCCGCCTCATGGAAACATCAAAATATTTTACAGTTCTCCCATGTGACGTTTGAAATGGGCCTATACATGTGTGTTCTGTTCACCAACATAAGAACTTTTGTTATCAATAAAAGAACTGATTTTTGCAAAAATCTGTGACTAACTTCATATTGGATGCCTGATTTGCACCATTATTTAAACATACGTTGTGTGTTTTATTTTCAGGTAGTTCGTGAGCATTATTTGCGAGATGATTTATGGTGCGGGTCATCGTTATGCCGAGTATGCCACCAGAAGGATAACGATTTAATATTAGAAGGCAATCCAGTGTCAGCCAGCACAGTGCATTCTTATCCTCATTACATCATCTTAGATACAAACATAATTCTAAATCAAATCGATGTACTGGAAGAAGATGCTCTCAATAATGTTATTATTCTCAGTACTGTTTTAAGTGAAGTCAAACGAAGAAGTACAACTGTATACAAGAGGCTTAATGATATCATTGCTAACCCAAGACGAAAATTTTATATGTTCATAAATGAACACCATAAGTAAGTATATCAATGGCTCCTTCTGTGTAAAATGTTCAGGAGGAACAAAAAATTTTGGTGAATATGTATGTTACCGCATGGAGTTGGGTGGCATTTGTCGGTGATTTTACATATTTCAATTTTTTTGTGAATTTTGTGCGTTCTGTGGGCAATAAAAAAATTAAAACTGAATAAAATGATATAAAAATCGGTTTTTTGACTATGGTTGGAGTTAGCTGATTTGCAGATTAAGCGATCGATTGTTATTTAAGCCTTTCAATTATTAATAATCCAGTCTGAAAACTTGATTGTTAATCCTCAAAGGAGTATTGATGCGATATATTATGTTCAATGTCGCTTGTGCCCAAAGGAGTATGAATGTAATTCTGCATCCGATCATATACTGCAGGAATTGGTATTTCTTGTCAAAATACGGGTTGTTTCAATAACTATTCGATACTTTGAAGACTTTGAAATGTTAGGATATAACTACATATATTAACTGACATGTATCAAAATAAAATGCGCTATGAAAAAAGGGTTAAAATATAAATTATATTGTTTATTCAATATGACCTTTGTACTACTTAAAAATTAGTTCTACTTTTTCCCTTGTAAATATTTTATGAACACTAGTGAACCATGTGTGGAATAGGCAAGCATACCGGCACTTCAGCAAATATGTTTGGCTGTATTTTAATTATGTTATTTTACATGTTTGCTCTCAAAGGGGAGCATATTCTACACAGTGTAAAGATATCCACTCTAAAAGTGGAGTAAATTCTTCGCAATACGAAGACGTTTTGACAGATTATTTTTTACTAGAATTGTTTGTCAGACAATTGCTCAACCCAATGGGCAACCAGTCCTGCATTTTTAGATTTTTTCAAATCCGGCGGATGTGGGAATCAAACCTGCATTCCCAGAAATGCTACGCGCACCAGCTAACCTCTACGCTACTGGCGAGATTATTATACTGGATTTTATCTATACAATTAAAAAATATACGGTTGCTTCAGCACAGTGATATGAACAATGTTTATTGATGTAGACTTTTTGTTAAGAAAACTATTTATATATGTTTGGGAAGTTAACGAGAAGTCATTTAATTTTCAAATATATTTTTGTCTTTTATTGGATGTATTAAGTGAAAGGTTATTGAAACATTTCTTAATATTAATAAAATTGTTATGTAATTTTTTGCAGAGATACATATGTTGAGAGACTGCCGGGAGAGTCTGCTAATGACAGAAATGATCGAGCCATTAGAACTGCTTCAGCTTGGTATGACAAACATATATCGCTAAGTTATTCTTCAAAAAAAAAAGATGACCGGTTGCGGGTGATTTTGTTGACTGATGATGCAGAGAACCTACGCAAGGCATCTGAGGAGGGTCTTATCGTCAGCAATGGTAATTATTTATCACAAATACTTCAAGCATGGTATAGATAATAGATTTCTTCAATCATTCCATTCAACTTCAATGAGATTTACATGTTGTAGCCTATTATGTAATACTTTCATAAAAGATCAATATATAATTAATAATCTATGTAAACTTATTTTAGTCAGGAATTATGTGATCAGCCTTAAAGGATTCCCTGGCTTGGAAGACAAACTGACTCACCGTGATTTTGTGCTAGAAGATAGCTCTAAAGAATCACTATTTCCACCTCATTTGACACCTGCCCAAATTCACGATGGTATCAAAAGCGGCCGACTGTTGCAAGGCTCTTTTCTGGCATCCCGAGAAAACTTTCTGGAGGGATCCGTGAATGTGGAGGGTCAAGAAAAATTTGTAAGCTATTTCATTACAAATATTGAAAATAATAAACTGTAACAACCATAGAATCAAGACATTAAATCATCTAAGTACAAAGACGTTATGACATTATCTATAAAGATCACGTTTATTTCACAATACCATTGAAAGATTATGCTTATTTGTGATTTTTGTTGGTTAGTTCGTCAAAAAAAAAAATGTTTGCTCATTCTGTTGTTAATTGATCAAATGTCCTTGGTAATACACCATTTTCAATTCTGGATGTGAAATTACTGTAAAATGCAAAATATGCAATTATCTCTGCATAAAAGTTTTAATAAATATCATTAATTCATTTGTTTGTTCCCAGTGTATAAATGTGCAAGAATGGAGTGATTGCATTTAAAAATTATATATTTAAAATTTTGGAAGATATAGAAGAAAATCACAACCCCTTATTTATCTTATATTATGTAGATTCTTGTTCAAGGCCGAGTGGGTCTGAATCGTGCAGTGGATGGTGATATTGTCGCTTTAGAATTGTTGCCAGAAGATCAATGGACATCTCCCAGTGATATGGTGCTTGAAGATGTTACTGAGGATCCGGGTGACCTTCTTGATGATGAAAAGCTTATTTTGAATGTAGACGGAAAAAAATCTAAAAAAAATGTAGATAGAACTCCTACTGGAATCATCGTTGGAATAATCAGAAGAAAATGGAGACAATATTGTGGCATATTACAACCTAGTCTAATAAAAGGTATTTATTATTATATATAATAATAATGCTAATTGCTAGTGTAAATAAATGTAAACTCAACCAACCATACAGCTTCCAAAGGAAGCTTGATGAACATACTATAAATGTTATAAATATTATAGCAAATTGTAGTGAGCATTATTATTTTTTGATATTTCGGAAAGTTTAGAAAGAAAACACAAATACAAACTGCATTTATAATTCAGTGTTTTAATGAAGTATGTATTTAATTGTAATTAAACAATCTGCAATATCATTATTTTCTTTGATTCAGGTGGTACACGACATCTTTTCGTACCCGCTGAGCGCAAAATACCCAAAGTTCGTGTTGAAACTCGTCAATCAGATATCCTCATGTCTCAACGCATCATTGTTGCCATCGACTCGTGGCCAAGAAGTTCACGATATCCACTCGGCCATTTTGTGAGGGCTCTTGGTAAAATTGGGGATAAAGAAACTGAAAACGAGGTTCTCCTTCTCGAACACGATGTCCCCCACAGCAAATTTAGTGAGGCTGTGCTCAGCTTTCTTCCAAAATTGCCTTGGGTTATCACTGACAAGGTGAGTAATGTTATTTCTGTTATTATCGAGTCACATTTTTTTTGCAGGTGGCCCAAAAATTGGAACTTTACTCACGTGAAAGACTGAAATTTAAATGATTTGCCATATAACTATTGATTTTTAGAAAGACTATTATGAATTTAATCTTTTATTATTTCATACCTGTTTCTCTATTTTGTACTGGACTTGTTCTAAAGTTGGTTAAGTGTTTGCTGATCCTTTTTTTTCTGTTACCGACAAGTAATTCAAGGTTTTGAAGCACTCCTTGATTACGCTGTTAATTAAAAATGAATATATAATATTTTCATCATAATCAAATAAAAGAATGTTTATTTGAACAAGTTTTTGATTGCTCACATGTATATCTTTCAACAGCTTCTCGAATGCATCCAATGATTTAAAGTCCTTTATCTTTTCCCACTTTAGTATCAACGATGTGTCCATAGAATTTACTAAACTTTCAATATTTGCATATTCTGAAATAATGATATCTGTAGGTCCTCATACACATGTTATCATAGAATATTATTAGAAATACACATTTGCTTAAATTAATACCTTCTTCATCTAATAATCGCATGGTCTCAATGGCTTCCAGTTTACTTGCATAAATTATGTGATGTTGAACCTTTAACCGTGTTAATACATCATCTACCGATTTCATTTCTAAATACATTTGCCTTAATTCCTTTGCATCTTCTTCCAATTGTGCCTGCAATTTTCTAATACATACATTGAAAATATGGCTATACATTCTAATTATATCTCAAATAAACTGTTATATATATATATATATATATGACTATGATTATATTCTGAGCGAATTATGTAATAATATTTATACGCATATTTGTATTATGAAAATATTCACTCGCTCCTCATATAATAAAGTTTGCAAAGTGTTTAAAGTTCAAATGACTGGAATAACATGTTCCAACAGAAATTTACAGGAATATTGTAATTGATTACCTTGGTTTCTCTCTCATCAAATCAACATCATTCTGAATATTTGTCAATATATTCACTAGCTGATGAAGTTGCTGACAGAACTGTGGTAATTGAGCTTCTGTCAGGTGTTGACCTCCATATCTAAAAATAAAACATTTATCTTCAGGTTGTTATGATTTGTGTAATTTGTCATTTTAATATTTAAACCAAAACCAATTATATTTAAAAAAATAAGAACAATTATATGTTATTTAAACCTCTCAATGTAAAATTATAAATATATAACTCTGTACCTAGACTCAGATTGAACTGAAACCAGCAAACTATTTTCTTCCTTCTCTCGGGTATAGTACGCACTTAAGATACCATGGATTTCATTAGAATACATCTCTCTGGAATTATCAAACAGTAATTTAGTTTCTATTATTCTTAAAAAAAATTTCCATGGTTTTTTTTACCTACATTCAATTTAAGGAGCCGGCATATTGACTTGCAATATTTATAGACAAATGAATGATGTTTTAGTTTCAACTGTTAAATAAATACAAATGCTAAAGTAGCAAAAACCATATGTTGTATTAAAAATATGCTTTCCAAAGATCACTGCAATTTTTCAGATATACTTAAGTGAAGAGTAAGATTATTATTTAATCATTTTATACATTTTTAATATTTTCCTTTTCCTGGAAGTATTTTCCTAGAATATTAACTGCAACTATGCAATATGTGTTTTACTTCAAAATCTGACTTGAGTTTTAAATTGACATTCCATATATTTAAAAATAGATGGTAATAAAAATTTCCACTCACAGCTTATTTTCTTTCATTAATATTGTTGGTTCTATCAAATGTTTATTGTTTACCACTAATGGTACAGGGATGATTATGTTATCAAGTGTGTAAGAATTGACATCTTGAGTCCGGCTACCAAACAACTTTCTGGCAAAATAAATAAAAGTCTTCATAAACTTGTTATGATTTGTGTTTGTGACCTTATTTGGCTTATCCATTTTTTCTAATACTTCGTGTGATTTTATAAGAATACTAAAAATTTTGTTGCAACAAGTGTCATTATCTCTGAGATTTAAAACAAATATATTTTTTAGAATGTACGTTTGATTTGAATGATTCTTTTGTTTGTTTTTTTTTACATGGTTGCACTGTGAATCATAGTTTAATTGTACTCAGACATGTATGTTAATATTATAAAAATAAATTTGGACATAGAATTTTAATCATAAACCAATCAAATTTTACTCTAGATTACTAAAATATTCTTCATTTTAGGATGTTGCAGAGCGTGTTGATTTGCGTGACATTGACGTCTGTTCTGTTGATCCCCCTGGTTGTACGGATATTGATGATGCGTTGCATTGCAGAGATTTACCGAATGGTAATTTGGAAGTGGGTGTTCATATTGCGGATGTGTCACATTTCATTAGACCAGGGAATGCAATGGATAAAGAAGCCGCCATGAGAGCTACCACCGTTTATTTGGTTGACAAAAGAATTGATATGGTGCCCGGTAAGCCAGATTTTGCAATTTTAATGCTTTAAATGTATATCAAAAAAAGTCTCCTAGTTCATGGATGTTAAAAATCTATCAATCAGTAAAAGAACTCATTACATATTACATATTTCGACTTAATTTTATTGATTAAGTAAAACTAACCGGTTAGCGTAGTTGGTAGTGTGAGTGGCTAGCAATCCGGGGAATGCGGGTTCGATTCCCCATCTGTCGGATTTTTTAAATCTGAAAATACAGGACTGGATGCCGATTGGGTTGAGCAATTGCCTGATGAACAATTCTCGTGAAAAATAATCTGTCTAGATGTCTTCACATTGCGGAGGTCCATACACCCCACTCTCGGAGTGGATATCTTTACATTGTGTAGATCTATATGCACCACTTTGATAATGAACACAGTTTAAATAAAAAAAAGTAAACTTTACCCATGAATATTACTTATATCAAATAAACAGGTGACAAAACAGAGTCATAGAATATTATTTACTCAATATTTACAAAGGTTTGAATGTAAAACCCTACTAAAATAATTGTTGAAACTGCCTTCATACAAAAATTGGAATAATTTTATTCTGCCTTTATTTTATAAATGACGCTTTAAATTTAAAATATTAAATCCTTCTTTTACAGATTTACTTAGTTCAAATTTGTGTTCATTGAGGGGAGGAGTGGAACGATTTGCATTTTCTTGCATTTGGGAAATGGACCACCAGGCAAAGATAATTAATACCCGTTTTCATAAGAGTATCATCAAATCCCGTCAGGCCATGACATATGAAGAAGCTCAGCTCAAAATTGATGACAAATCACAGAATGATAATTTAGCTACTTCACTTCGTTGGCTTAACAAACTTGCAAAGATTCTAAAAAAAAAGAGAATTACTAATGGAGCCTTGGTTTTGGCATCTATGGAAATAAGATTCCAGGTATAAACTGAAATTTAAAATAACCTCTAAATTACATGAAAAAGGCCAATCAAATGCATACTTATAATTTTCAAATCATAAGTAAATTTAGACAAATTGCTATTAACAAGATGAAATGATTCTTTGTCATAGAGATATATTTAAATGGTTCATACTCTTTTCTCACTTTTAAGATAGTCATCATCTGTCAACAGTGATTGATATAAGTAAATACAATATCATGTTGCTTGACACCTAATTTTACTAATAAACGTGGACTGAATAAAAAAATCAGGATTTGACTAATTTTTTTCCAGGTGGATTCAGAAACACACGATCCTATAGAAGTAGAGGCGAAGAAACTGCGTGAAACAAACTCAATGGTTGAAGAGTTCATGTTGTTAGCCAACATTTCGGTTGCAGAGAAAATTGAGATGGAATTCCCAGAATGCGCTATGCTTAGGAGACATCCAGAGCCTCCTCAAGCTAACTTTGATCCTCTCATCAAAGCAGGCCTCAACAGAGTAACATTTAATTTTAATACATCTATATTATAATGTTATATTTGCACATCCATTAATCAGGCTTGCCAATTCTTCAGAAAAAGTTATCCTACAAAATTAGCATAGACTTTCTTGGTCACATGACAAAACTAGCCCTATTAATTGGATTGTAATGTTAATTTGGAGCTCTTTTAAGATTTTTTTGTCAAGGTATCTTAAAATATTTAGAAATATTAAAAGAAGACTCAAAATAATAATTAATGTAATAAATTATTCTATTCTGCCGTCATGCTGAATCTAGTTTTCAATTTATGTTTGATTTTATCAAAATAGCTACTGTTCAAAGTTAAAATATGCGATTTGTTAAAGTCAAATGCAACCACATTTCTCTCTGATTGAATTTGAATGTCATTTCTGTTAATCTTCATTTAACTGATTTTTAGTATCATTATTCTCTATAATAGTACATGTTATTTGATTGTAATTACGTCTTGTTAACTTCAAAATTTAATTGTATTTTAGGGGTATGAAATAAAAACAGCTACTGGTGGTGAGTTAGCAAACTCCTTAAATGAAGCAGTAATGGATGATAATCCATTCTTCAACACAATGCTGAGAATCCTCGCCACTCGGTGCATGATGCAGGCTGTCTATTTCTCCAGCGGAACTCTCCAAAAGAATGAATTCTTCCATTACGGTCTCGCATGCCCCATCTACACACATTTTACGTCACCAATCAGAAGGTACACACCTATTTCTCAATAACATAAAAGTATTATTAAATTTTTTTTAATTCTCATATGATATTCACCAAAATAATTGCAGAGACAAACAAAATGTAAGTGGCATGATACACAATGCAGGTCAAATAGAATAATTTATATTCAGCAATGAGTAGGCATATGAAAAGGCTGACATTAGAAAATAAATATTCTATTGTGCCAACCTCAAATTCTAATTTAGTTAATTAGTAAAATGAATTTTAGAATTATTCTTTCTTCCAATATTGCTGAAAAGTGGCTTGACAACCAATCCATTTTTTTTAAATTGTGATGCAGCTATGACGAAAAAGATTTTCATCTGTGTATTTGTAATTTATTAGTGGATAAATCACTGCTCAACCGAATGCTCACTTCGAGCAAAACTACAATGAGATAAATGAAGTAAAATATTTTTCGTTAATTTTAATGTCAACGTCAATTAAATTCGTTATTGTGGAAATATATATTCACCGGCAATAATAGATTTTATAATAATTAATATTAATAAGATACGATTGATTTTTAAGATATGCTGATATAATTGTCCACCGTTTGTTGGCTGCGTGCATTGGTGCCGATTCTACTTACCCGGAGTTACTAGACCGAAGAATCACATCAAAGCTTTGTGAAAATCTCAATTACCGCAATAGAATGGCACAATATGCTGGCAGAGCATCGGTTGCTCTCAATACTCATGTAAGTTATCACTGTTGTTGACCATCACCAATTATAGACCAATGGGTGGGTTGAAATCAAAACTGAGAAGTACAATTCTGTAACTGTAATTAAAACATGTATACTTCCATATGTGAATATACATGTGGAAATATATATTCACATATGGAAATTTACCAGTTTTAAATAATTTAGGATTTAAAATCAATTTCCATCAAGCACCATCAGTCAAAAATATTAAATATTAATTATTTAAAACATGTATTAGAAATATTTCTTGCATTCAATAATATTTAATCACTGTAAGACACCATCAAAAAATCTCATTTTTAACCTATTATGATCAAATCAACCATTATACTATTGTAGTCATTTTCATTAAACTTTCAAACTACTGGAACACTAAAACTGAAGTAAACATTAATAACTAGCACTTTCACCATATTCTTACAATCCAAATATTTGTATTTCAGCTGTTTTTCAAAGGAAAAGTTCAGCGGGAAGAGGGGTACATTTTGTTTGTGAGAAAGAATGCTTTGCAGATCTTAATTCCTAAATTTGGTTTGGAAGGAGTTCTGTATGTTTCTGGAAAAAAGCAAGAAAAGGATCCGAAAGCACCACATTTCACTTACAGTGAAGAGGTTAGTATGTCAATTATTACTTGCTTCATTTTCAACCAAAGCATGCAATACTTATATTTTGCTGATATTATTTTCAAAATACTTATAATAAAAATACTAATGTGGAGATTACTCAAAATAATGATTAATATGCCTGTACTAGAAATTTACTAGTGGCCCAAACAAAGGAGGTAAAGATAGAGTGAACACATACTTGTAAAATTAATTTCACTTTGATTCAGTTCTCTTATAAATCTACTTTATGCATATAATAATTTAGTTTAACAATAATAATTTTCCTATAATAATATGCAAATGAATCGGTGTGCTACGCAGCCTTCTAGGAATTAATAAAATGTTTGTTTTCACAGGAACAAACTCAACGCTTTGGTGATATTGTCTTTCACTCATTTGACCCTGTAACAGTACAACTGAGCTTGGATACAACTAATGTCCAACATGAAAAATTGGTGTTTGAACTTGTCACACCGTATATAGAGGGATTCAGTGTTCCCCATGAAACTCCTGAAAAATGTGAAAAAAGAAAAGACCATTCTGAAAATGCAAACAGTGGCCAAAAGTCTGACAACACCAATGAAAATACTAATGGTAAAAAGGGAGATAATAAAAAAAGACGCAGAAAATAATTTTTAAATGTATTTACTTATAACACATTGAAACCCTTATACAAAAATAAACATTGCTTAAATCCTACAAATAGCATTTTTTTAATGTTTTGTTTGATACACTCCTCTAAACTCTAAAATATATTAAAGCCTCAGTCACACGGCAACTGATTATCACCAAATATATTATAAATTGATGCCTAATTGGTATTGCGTGTATTCTCATGATAATAACCCATTCTGTAGTAAAACAAATTTACCAAAGAAAATTATTAAGATAATACAGTGAAACCCTGTTTTTACGTTTTTGAAGGGAATGATAAAAAAACGTAATTGGAGGAAAAACCTAGAATCAGAGATTAAAAATGAAACTAGATTGAAAATAATTTTTTATTTAGATAATCACGCAAATCAGCTTGGTAAATATTTTTGAGCTGGTCTACAGCTCTTTTGATCTTATAAATCGATAAAAGTTTCGTCTTGAACAGAACACAGATTAACCAAATATACAGTCTGCCTGCCTCTGATATGCTAAATTTCCCACCAATTGCATCGTATTAAATGACTCGTGAAACCTTGACCATGAGCGCTGCAGTTACACGTATCTATAAAGAGAAACAACATATTTCTCCTTACTTATATTCATTTCAAAGATTTGAAATCGTTGTGCATTTAATTAAACATGTTTATAAATTGATTTGAATTTTAATTATTTCAAACATAAATTGTGAGAAATAAAAACGTAAAACCGGGTATTAAATGTACTAAAATAAAACAGGATTGTGAAAATTTAATGCAAATAGCGGGAAAATGTGAATTGTGAATGTAAAAACGAGGTTTCGCTGTATACCTACATTATGATTCATATTCACCAATTTACTCCATATGAAACTACAACCTTTTAATATCTTTGGTGTGACTTAAAATCTGAACACATGACTCCAATTAGTGAAATAAGTTTCATTTATTCGGTTGCCGTGTAAATATGGTATTAGTGTTTAGTGAATCACAGTTTTATAATCTACATAGAATAAGCCAGAATGTCTAGATACCAGAAAACATTTCTAAAACACTCATAGCTATTCATACATGTCATAAAATTATTTTGAATAATTGTTGAGGGATATTTTTACCTTTTTTATTCATATAAATAATACAAAATTATTTCAGAGTAAAGGGAACCCTGAATCAAATGGTCTCATCTAATAACAATTTATAAATATTTATTTTTCAAACAAGTAAATGAAAAATAATTTTCAATCCGCTATAAACCAGTAAATCTTAAATATAATCTGTACAATATACTAAGATGATAGATAGAAAACTATACAATAACATATTAATTTTTACATATACCTATAAATTAACAAAAACGAATATTTAATCTGAGATTCAATAAGTATATCTATCCTCAGTAAAGACAGTGTGTTGATCTGTGGACTATGGACACATGCTATGCTTTTATTTCCAAAAATAAGAGACATGTGATTTGAAATTCATAATTCTGTTGCTTGTAATTTTGCAATACTCATAATTTAACAGTAACAGTTTAAATAATCTACTTCGAAACTACATAGTCTTGGGTATACAACTTCTATATGGAGGTGAGACCTGGAGCTTGTCGGAGAAACAAGACAAAACTCTCTAAAGAAAATATAAGCTCAAGACAATAAATCTTGAGGGTAAGACAACTTGTGAAGTCACATTATTTGATGTAAGGAATCTCGAGTTAAAGAGAAAAACAATTATGAAAAAAACCAACCGGGAGGGGAAGAACTGCCTGGAGGACAGGTGTGTTCTCAATTACTGGAATATTTTCTTAAATAACAAAATGATCTGTCACTTTTACATACAATATAATAATTATCAATGAATAACTCTAAATAGAAAATAATAGAAATAGAATCTATTTCAAGAACTCTTATTTACTTGCTACTTGAGAATGTGAAAGTACTGATAGTCTGTCTCACCATTTGCAACAAACTAATTTGATGCAAATAGTTTTTGACATCTACAATTAACCTTACGAACTAATTAAATTTTATTAAAACTCTTCTTATTAGAGCATAAATTTAATCCTAATCTGTGTTTATACACAATCTACATAGTAATTTGGTTGAAAACAAGAGCCTGCTAAGAATAGAAAGAAAATTTAAACATAAGTAAGGCGCCAATGAATGCAATAATTATATAGCACCACGCTTAAATATAACACAGCAATAAATCAATTCAAAACTGTCATGTCATTACATTCAAGTCAACAAAATCTATATAGTGTTTGCTAATTTTTTTGTATAGTGATACACAATGTAATTTTAATATAATGAAACTTGTGAAATAAATGGCTAATTACAGAGGTAAAATTTATTTCACAATGGCAATAATTGAAAGATACACATGCTATTTTCTAAGACTTCTTATTATTAAAATCGAATAGTGATTCTTAATTATTATGTTGTATTAGTTAAATTACAAACATTCTCTAAATGAAAAATTATTCCAACAAAATACATTCATACTCCAATAGTATTTAATACATCGCACAATTAAAAAAATATATATAAAACAATTAATGTATTTTGCATATTATTTCAAAATCGGAAATTTTCAAATTCAAGATTCTTATTTAAAGTATTTAACTTGATCTCCTTGAAATCTAGAAATTAGTTGTCATATTGAATAAACTCATAAAAGAAACTTTGTGATCATCTAGTAGAATAATTGTATTATTAAACAAGCACAAATAATTAAACAATTTGAAAACAGAGTTCATTATAATATCTATGGCAAAGACAAATCACGTTTATTAAAAACATTTTAATAACAAAATACTAATAAAATTTTCACTCCATTCTAACCCTTTCACACATAAGAAAGTAAAATTCTTATTTACGTATGAAATAACATAGATTTTGGATGGAATGATTTGTTATTTTAGGATTATGTATTTTGAAATAACTCTATGTCATAAAGCTCATGAATGTTGATGTTGATGTTGATTGAAATAGTATGAGCTATCAGATATATCATATAAAGCGCAGGCAAGTTAAAGTTGTGCTATAGATCCGGGATCGGCAAATTGCAGCTAGCGAGCCGCATAGTCTCTGTTGCCTTATTTTTTATCATTGATATGTATACCTATAATAATATATGCATAATAAAGTTATTGCGAGCATAATTATTCATATATTGTTATGCGTATGAATTGTGAATATTTTATATTATTTTAAAATTATATATACATTAATAACTTCAACAATAACAAATATTTTTAAATAAGTTATATTCAGTAAATCTCCTTCGCTCAATAAATAAATAATTATAGAATGAAATTTATTAATTTAAATCAATCATTATTTGAAAAAAATATGGCTATCGAAAAAAATCTAAGCCGCTGCGCTTTTGGTCGAAAAGTTTGCCGACCCCTGGTATAGAAGATACTTATTAATAGTATCAATATTTGACATTCATCATTTTATTATAAATTAACCAAACACAATCAGGCATACAATTTTAATAGTTTTGCAAAAACTATCCACACTTTCTAGCTTGTGAATTTTTCAGCATTAACTCACATAAAAATTTAGTTGAAATAAATATTATATAAATAGAAATAATGTATTCTTTATGCATGAATCTCCTGACACGAGCCGGGGTTAAGTTTTGACTTAAAATAGACAAAAGAATAATTAATGCCATGAAGTGATGACTTGGTGCAAATAATTTACAGTATATATTAAAAGATATTAGCACACAGTAATATGTTTTGCAAACCAAATAAATGTATGCTAAAGTTTTCATTACAAATTATATTACAGAAGTATGTTTTTATAAATTCAGAAAGATTAAATATAATATAACATTAATATTTTCAACTGATGGTGCTTGATGGAAATTGATTTTAAATTCTGAATTATTTAAAACTGGTAAACTTCCATATGTGAAAACACACACATATGGAAGTTTACCAGTTTTAAATAATTCAGAACTAGTTTTAGTGTTTGGCAGCATCTAAAAAAGGCGTTTTCCATATCTTATATATATATATATATTTTCGCTATCGAGCGATTTACATATCGACTGTAGAAAGGTAAAAGGACGTAACCCATACAAAACAAATTTTACAAGAGGCACAGAAAACATTTATTTAACGATTTTGAACCGAATTCAAAATATTAAATAGACGCAACCTTAAAGTGCACGGATACTACAACTGGCATTTTATTTACCCAATCTGATATTAAATTAATGTTATTTAAAAAAAAACACTATAGTTGACATTGTAGAAGTCCGTTTTCCTGGTCGCAAATTTTACAGGCCCGTAAAAAAATCTAAAAAAATTTCATCTAACAATGAATTAAATGCATGGTGACAATGAAGAAATATAACTATACATTTAATAATGTCTAAAACAAACATATTTTTTATACATATAAAATTTTATTATAAATAGAATGAATTTTTGTTTTATTCCCTTTACATTGCACATTTATCAATCAATATTAAAGCATTTTTTTATTTGTTGAAAATATCTTAATTGATAATACCAAGCTTGGTGTATAATAAATAATTGATACAAAAATGCATTCAGTGAATTATTTTTTTGAATACACAAACGCACCAAGGGTAAAATATAGAGTAAATATAAAATTATAGTAGAAAAAAACACTAGGAGTTGTAAGTTTACATTGAACCGGTCCTGATTATAATTAGGTATTAGACTACATGCTGTGTTTTATTTTATTTCATATAAAGACTTTCCATCAAGAATTGACGTTGTGATTATTTTTTACTTGCAGAAAAAAAGTGATCTAGTTTGAGAAGTTATTAAAACATAACGTCCATACAACGTTATACTATATCTGTCAATATTGTTATATTCGTATCTCGGTGACGAATTGTTAGTATTATAAAACAATATACTAATAATTCATAGAAAAATCTCCAAAAAGCTCGCCATGTAGTTTGAAAATTTACGTAAATGATTAACTACTAACACCATCTACGTACAGTTAAATGACTTATCCGTTCCAGACAGGTATTTAATTAAAAGACAGACTTTGAATAATCTATTATCTCAGTAAGTTTCGATTAATTCTACAAGCACGAAAGAGAAAAATATATCAAAAACTAACGTCTAATCTTGTGACTGGGGATGAGTAAGACGTCAACTATCTCTTTCGCGATTAATTTTAACAGGGAAATCTGATGTAAAGTTTGTTAGATGTGCGAAAGAGAGGATTTTACGTGTTTTCTCAGTACCTGTAGGAAGCGGAGGTGGAAAGCTTAGACGACCCCCAGTGTCTCAAAAGCTCTCAACGTGTCAGGTCGCCTCACGGCTGAAAAGTTTTACATTTTTATACCATTTATTGTGTTACTGCTTCGCAAAGGAATTTATTATCATTGTTATTTTATTCTGTGGTTTCTAAAAAAATATCTGTGGTAAGTTTTTCAATTAATTTATTAACATTGTTTTTTTAATATTTTGCCTACTATTAAAAAATATATATTCTATACAAAACATATTTTAATTATTTTATTTTCGTGGAATTAAAAACTTAGTTTAAAATAAAAAGAATTTATTTAGTTTACTTAAAATAAATAACTTAATTCAAATCTTTCTTGTCGATTGGGTTTATTTAACCATGAAATATATTTTTATATTAATCCTTATTAGGAAATCAACATAATATGGTTTTACTGCAAGTTATTTTTTATGGGCGTTTTATTATTATTATTGGAGATATGATAAAACAAGATTTATGTTTACGGAAACGATACGAATAAAACGAAAGTAGTAATCCGATATTATAAATTAATAATTTTTATTTTTACTTTATATTATATCATAAAATACAAACTGTACAAAAATACCTAGTTAATTTATCAAGTTTGTAAGAAAAAATGAATATAATTTCATGAAACATTTTTAAAACGGCTTTTTTCTTGTTACATATTTTAATATCTGTAATACACATAATACATAATATGATAAGCATACATAGCTCAGGTAGTTTTTATTTTTTGGAGTCGATTTTTAAATAAATTGTAAGTAAATTTCTTGTTTTCACAATGTTAATAGAAAATCAATGTCAATGTATGAGAAAAATCATAGATTTTTTAAATGTTAGATTATTACAACTCACTCATGTATAACATATATAACAGTCACACAAAATAATTTCTTTAAAGCTTACCTGAATGATAAAATTATCTTAAGTTCTCAATGAACATTTATATAAATAATTTAATTTTAATTTAATTGTTGTGTATATAGGTATCTAATACTTAAATTAATTACGGTATAAATTGTCTCATGAATTCAGTTTCTCGATTAGTATAGTTATTTAAAAAATATTATCTATAAATGCTTCAGTGTAATGCATAAAAAAAAATTTAAATTACGGTGCATAATTTACAAAAGTATACGCTTTAATTTTAACAATCGTTTGTCTATTAAACATTATCTTCTCGTGCAAGCTACATTTACTTACATTTTTTATTTAGTATATCTTGAAATGTAAGATCAGATTATAAACCTAGTAGATAAATACAAGCGCTTTGCCATTCGTAGCCCGCCACGTCTTCGGACCTATTGTGCAGACGGCTACCGTGGCGTAACGGATGTGATTTTTACTAACAGAAGTGTTTCCCAAAACCTTGGTTAGTTTACTACACTAAGGTGCATAAAATAATAAAACTATTCATTACCAATACAATATTATATTTATAAAGCAAGAATTATTGTGTAAAAACTACAAAAGTTTCTTATTGATAATCTTGTACAGTAAATTTATCATTTCGATGTTTTTAAAAATTAACGAGTAATTCCATGATTTTTATTATTTTTAATACACATTCGATGAATTTTTATTACGATAAATTAAAATCTTTTATTTTATTTGTTTTGCAGATGCGGTAAACAGCAAATAGCGAAAACAAAATTTTACTTTCTTCCACGTACGTTTTGAAGAAATGACGATGATCAGTCCGGACGATGGCAGACCCTCCGTGTCGAGAACGGCGAGGTACAAGAAGGTCACAAAACCTCTTCTTGAAAGAAAACGGAGAGCCAGAATCAACCGATGCTTGGATGAACTCAAAGACCTGATGGTTGGAGCTTTTGAGGTAAATTAACACACAATAAATTTAGACTTTTTATTAGCTCAAGCACGATTGGCTATAGAAGTTTTGAGGTGGGAAATTATTAGACCAGCGGTTCCCAAAGTAGTTCCTACTGACCCCCGGGATCCATGTGACCGCAGAGGGGGTCCGTGCCAACTTATGTAAGAAATCATAATTCTGTGAAGTAACTCGACTCATTTTTTTTTTTTACATCTATAAGACATAATTTTTGGAGGCTCGCGGATTATTGATATTTAATTTAGGGGTCTGTGACACGAAGAGTTTGGGAATCACTGAGATAGAGGAATGGTAGCATGGTGTGAAATCATACATACATGGTGTGTACAATAGACAAACCAATTCATTTCATATTATTATGATGATGATGCTGAAAAGGGAAATAAAGTTTGTAAATAATAATGAAAGGAAAGGTTGATTTAATTATCAATTCTGTTTTAAATTATTTATAAGAGTTGGTATTTGTAAAAATGTTTGGAATCTATGATATAGGTATAAATATTTAATGTAAAATGCATATCTTCATTTAGTTAAAAGATTCAAATCCTGGACTTCCAGATTTCGAGATTTCCGTTTGTTTGATAATAAGAATATTATGCATACTAGTAATGTTGCCTTTAAATAAAAACAATATTTATGCTGTCTATGTCAAATTACGACTAATTATATTATTTTATACTTTGATTACAGGTTGAAGGGGACAACATAAGCAAATTGGAAAAAGCTGATATTTTGGAACTGACCGTCCGCCACTTGACCAAGCTTCATAGTCCTCGTGATCCCATCGCTGATGCCAAGAGATTCCAGGCTGGCTTCGGCCAATGTGCTGCAGAAGCTTGTCAATTCATCCTATCAATGCCAGATGTCGACACACAAATTGGACAAAATCTTGTGCAGCACTTAAGCTCTCAAATAAATGAAGGACCACTCAGTGTCCAGGTACCAACAGGAAAAAATTTTTCACCACCTGTTTCTCCAGAAGCACCCACTATTTGGTCCAGTCCAAGAGAGGATCTGAGAGATTTTCGTAACATTTCAGCAGAAAATAATATCAGATACACATTAAATAACCCTCCTCCGGAGACCTACCAGAAACAAGTCAGAGAAGATATATCTCATGTGCCTGTTAATCAATCACTTGTCTGTGATATAGCAACATTTAATTCTTCTCCTACTGTACATGAACTGTCTCAACCTTTAGCTGGACTACTGATGACTGTCAATGCAGAAAATGATCTACAAAAGAGCCACGATACTAGAAGACCAGATCCAGTAATTGTTAAAAAAGATGCAGAAATTATTAGAGTCAATCGTGATACGGATTTGATTCAAAATGCCAAAACTAAGAATATTATTATCAAAAAAATAAGAGAGCAAATTTTGGAGCGCCAGGTAAAAGAAACAGAGCCAAAGTTGGTGTCGAGCTATTCGCGGGACTTACCATCACTTGCAAGTGTGGACAAACATTATCTTTCGTCTTCAAATGAACAAGTACCAACGAAACGGATGTATAAAAGAAAACATGATAAAGTGGACGTTATTAATTCTACTGAAACAGTTGATTTGAGAAAGAAATCAAAAGGGGAATCTAAACATTTCTCTCCTTCTAAGATTGATGTCATAAATTCAAATTATGACAATGCTCAAAACGCCGCTCAAAATTCACGAAAATTTTCAAATCCTCAGCATTCCCAGATACACAGTAATATAACTGAGTCAAATTATTACACTAGAGATCCTAAAAAATATTCATATTTTGAAAACAATTTGCCTGTTAAAAGTGCAACAGATCCTAATCCAGAAAATTTAAGCTCTCATCCAGAACATTCTGAACAAGTGTATACTGCACAGAAGAGACAAGCTGATTACAGAAGTATCCACCCTAAAAAGGCAATAATCAGACCACTAAAAGTATATGAGGAATCCGAAGTGAGTTTCAGACAAGAATCATCAAGGCAGTATCGTATTTCAAATGACAACTATGATGATCACCCGTCTCGATCATCATTGAGAGATCAACGGTTCGCAAATACACCATCTCATTCAGAAATTTCCACAAGACACCGTGATCAATCGTCTCGTGATTTCTACCATGATGAGAGACATTATAGAAGGGTTTCAGATTACGAGCACATGAACAAGTTTGCCAACATGCGATCAAGGCAGGAAGTATATGGACAGCACCATTTACAACCGGATCGAATTGATCGACAATTTATTCATAACCCTAATCAAGAACAGGATGATGACGATGAAAATATGTGGAGACCGTGGTGAATTTTTAAATAATATTAGTTAAAATAAATAATTTTAGTTTTATATTATGTTTGGTTAATGTTAATTCTCGGTGTTTTTACATTTTTTCTGATGTTTTTAATGACTTAAATCTGTATTTGAATATCAAGACCAGTTTTGTACATTAAAATAATTAAATAATAAATCAACTTTATTGAGATATTCAATAAATAAAAAATTTTAAAATATTCATGTATGTAAAGTAAAGTTAAATATTTTACTATTCTTTATAAATGGCAGAATAGATAAAACTAATCTTGAGATTTATATATTAAATTTGTTTTACAAGTAGAACTTATAGTTAAAACACTTATTGTTTCAATTTATGTGTGAATTTTAATGTTATATAAAATATTATAATTATATTTAGGTTAAACAAACAAGCTTTAATAAATTTTAGGATCCAGCTTTAATATTCGGATAAGTTAAAATAGTAACAAGATTATATTTCAATATTCAGGGATTGTCTTTCCCTTTTTAAGTTTTGTAAGTATTTGAGACGCTATGCTTTTTTGATCTCAACCATTGATTAGGTCCATAGTTGTTAAAAAAATGTGTATTATAGCAAACAATTTATTAATATTATATCTCACCTATGGAATATGTCTAAAGTCTTTATAATGTGATTTTATTGCTATCATGTACAATAAAGACAGACTATTCAGGTGTTAAAAAAATGTAACTATGTTTTTAAACATCTGTTTTGTTTCATGGATAATATTTGTTTATTTTTTTTGTCTAATTTTATTGTTAATTGAATAGTGAATTTAAATTACATATACAACTAAATTATAAGAATACTTTGTACCTCTTGTAATGGACTTCGGTAAAAGTAGCTTTAATAATGCTATAGTTGTATTCAAATAAAACAATATAAATACGTAGGAAGTTGTATTATGTAATGTGATTATGTGTCAAATATTTGAACTGTCCTTTGTGTTTTATGTAAAATAAATTTATTATAAAATCTTTTAAAATAAAATGATAATACGATATACAAACATTTTTTATTGACACATTAAATTTATCCTATGCAAATTTATCAAACCACAGTGTAATCGTGTGTATTGAATGTATTGGCCATTTCTGACTCGCTAAATGTGGTTAGATCTTGCATTCATAAATATCCTCATCATGTTTCCTCACTGGGTGTGAGGTAAGCGTGAATATTTCGCAGCCGGATTTATAGGTTCAAATTAAACAACAGCTGGATTGAAAAAAAATGGATTGAGCAATTAGCTGACAACTAATTTATTTTTACAGGGAGAGCAAGTATGGTCGCCTATATCACTTAAATTATTAT
>JAGVSQ010003570.1:0-21274 GCA_022683975.1 Rhyacophila evoluta
GTCTGATTTTAACTAATCTTTTTCCAGGAAGACCATGTGCATACTTCGTAGTCAACCTGGCCAATAAACATCAATAATAGAGACCCGACTAATCCAAAATCCGTCTCCCAAGGCATGTTGTTATTGGCACTTGTAATTATTATAACCATAACAAAAAATCATTAAATGTAAATTAAAATCACCTATGCTTCAAACTCAAAGAAACCGATATTGCGAAAAATCTCTAACATTTTTTATGTCTTAATATACTTATGCAAATTACAAGTCTGACTGTCCCATTAATATATTGTAAAACTTCAAAACTATTGAATACAAACTTTTATTATCACTCATACAAAGATATTTGAAATTGAAATCACAAAATACATTTTTTTTTATCATTTCAAAACTGTTATTTTTTTTAGTAAGTAACTATGTATCATTGATATAAAAGTCTACCTATACTATAATTACGTAAATTAAGTAGATAATGTCTTAATATTAATTTCTGTGTTAGGGTGAGCACTTCAATGTGTGCGCAGATGTCGTGTGAGCACTTGTCATGCGTGCAGTTGTCTATGTGTGCACTTGTCATGTGAGCACTAGTTGTGTGCGCAGTTTTCATGCGTGCAGTTGTCTGGTTACCATGAGTATCTATCTTAATACATACTGTGCTCAATTAATTATAACAAGAACAAAACAAAAAGAGCTTGGAAATGAAAAACATAGATGTCGCTAAACGAAACAGTCAAAAGTATTCGTGGCTTGAATATGTGATGAATCCGAAAAGCTCTTTTTGTCAGAGGGGGCGTAACACTAGATGTTACCGACACCAATGAAAGAGACCATAAAGAATTAATATTTATAAAATTTCGAAATACAATATAATATTATTTATAAATAAAAACAAACGCAAAATAGACAAAAAAAAACCATATCTATTTTCATTCGGTGAAATAATTTACTTTTCACATTGCGCCATGGAGTCATTTAAACAAGTTAATTTAATCGCATGTCATTTTTTGAATGTTGATTAGTATCACGCTATATTAAGGTGGCATGCGAAATATTACTATCCGAATAAAACTATGTTTCATTAGCAAATCCAGTATATGTATAATTTACGTTGAATCCCTTTGCACAAAAACTGAGTGCTGAATGTTAAAATTAATTAAATTACTTCCGAAAATCGTAAAACAAAAATGAAATATTCGACTGCCAGCTATCAATTCCTACCAAGAAAATACTCCAAAGAACGTATATTTTTTAAAAATAATTACAATTAAAACTAATAGGAATTATTGTCGTATCATACGGTCTAATCAAATAATAATATAAAATAATATTGTTTTAAATATTATTCCAAATGCAAAATGAATTAATAAATGAAAACTAATTAGTTGGGGAGCACAATACTTTTATCGGAATAACTTCAGACTGATAATAACGCACTATTTGAAATGTTTTATGGAAATCTAACTTAAAAATGGAATTTTAATGTATTATTAATTTCAATCATATCTCATTCATAACATACAAATATAGACATTGAATTTTAGGAGATGTGAACTTTTCTTTAATTATTGAGATTGTCTTGAGTATAACCGTGAAGTGGCACATGTATGCAACTCGTTGTGCGAGCTGGTATTGAACGCGTCCTCGAATAAAGTAATTTTATATTTTTATTTTTATTAAAAAAAAATGGTTGAATATATCAAATAGTTGAATAAATAAATAATATTATAGTGTAATTTTGAATAAAATACAATAAAATCCGTCTGGAAAAAATAACAATCCTGATAGTAAATACGTAAAGAAATGATATCACGATGAACATCAAAAAATGTCTAATATTCTAAAAGCTTGCTAAACTTAAAAAGCTTTTCAACTATTGCAGTAATATTTTAATACACATTGTATGCAAATAATAATTACGGTCACACATATACAGAAAGTTTATGAAACGATAAAGTATCACATTATATTAAATAACACAAAATAAATATAAAATATATTCTGCTAGCAATATGTATTTAGTGGACAAAGCACGCACGGGTTTTGTTTAACAGAAAATTTCCACGACATCACGAAACGGGGATTACCTGATATTTTAACACGTAATTAAATTCTATAAACTTCTTTGAACATATTCACTTGCGCTAGTAACAAGCAATATATAAAACAATAATGTCATTTTAATATTCCCTTTATAAATGTGTATGCTATTTGTGATGTTTACTAAATTATTTATACTGAGCATTTTTGTGAATTATATTATATATCTGATTTCGATCCAAAAATAATGCTCACAGTTTTCATCGTATATTACGCTCTGTTAATAAGTTCTGTTAGCTGTAATTTTACTTTTGAGACTCACGATGAAAGTATTGTCTCTAGTGTAGTTCAATGTTTGAAACTCATTACAAGAAAAGAGTTCGATTTTAATCCAAGAGGATTTATGGTTATTACTAAAACTTATGATCTATCTATAGAAGTTGATGAGATCCAAAATAGTTACATACGTATCGTGTACGCATCGCAAAAGACAACCGTTATGATTATAGGAAACGATGAAGACGATCGTGCTTGGAAAAATACTGCGAAAGTAAATGAAGAAAGTCACCATAAAGACGATGCTGATGAACTAGGAGTGATTCTCGCAGATGATTTATTTATTCAATCACATCTGATGTTCATCAGGCTGTCTGATTTTTATGTAGTGATAGTGGATAGCTATCGTATGTTTAATAGTAAAATCAGGCAGCTAGTAAGAGTTCCATCTTGGAATGCTAGAGCCCCAATTATAATATATTGTTCGAAATTATCGAAGACTAAGAGAAGAATGATGCTTTATCCTAGACACATTCTTCGTACACTGTGGACATATCATGTTTTAAATGCTGTACTGATGATACACGATTGGAATAATCATTCTGTAGTAAATATATTTTCGTGGAATCCTTATGACCCACCTAAGCGATGCGGAGAGAAAAATCAAGATGTGTCAAAGTATGCAACAATCGTTGATACATGCTTCGATGGAAACCTAACAAAAGGAGTCGAATTGTTTTCTGATAAAATTCCATTGGATTTACATGGTTGCCCTATAAAAATATTGGGAGTTGTATGGCATCCGTTTCTCAATCATAACGAAAGCGGCGAAGATGCTGGTTTCGATCGCAATATCATAGACGCAATAGCCCAAAAAATGAACTTTACTGTTGATTTAAATACAAAAGAAAGTTCGTGGGGAGATGTATATCCAAATGGAAGTTGGGACGGGTTGATGGGTGCTCTGAAAAAGGGTAAAGGAGAAGTAGGAATAGGTGCAATTTATCCTGATAATGATGTTCACGAAGACTTTGATTCCACATTATCATATTTACAAGATTCGTATGCATGGATAGTTCCTAGATCAAGAGAGATACCGCAATGGGAAAACTTAATTATTATCCTCAAACCTACAATGTGGCTGGCATCTGGAGTCGTATACTGTATATGCACTGTAGTATGGTATTTACTGTCAAAATCATGCTACGAGACAGGTATAAGAGATAAAGAATTCATTCCAGGAATATTGGATTCCTTGTGTATTAATTTGGGGGTTTCCATGGTTGCAAGACCGAACAGCAATTCAATGCGCCTGTATTTTATTGGATTTTGTCTGTATAGTATGATCTGGTGTACCGTATATCAGACGAAGTTGATAACTGTGCTAACGACGCCTACTTTCGAACATCAAATAACTCAAACAGAAGAATTGCTCAAGTCAAAATTAAAATTTGGAGGAAACGAAGCTTTCAGATTTTTATTTAATAATTCAATTGATGAGACGGAATCACATTTTCATTCAAACTATATCGAACTCGATATCCACGAAGTTCTAGATGATCTTATTCGTTTTCGTAATATTTCAGTTCTTACAAGTAGACTTTATGTTAGATATTTGACGGGAACAACTACGCGTTATAATGACGCCCATGGAATTCCTTTATTTTATTCATTGCACTCAAACGTGTTTTCTTTTCCGATAGAAATGGTAGCCGTTAAGGGTTTCGTTTTTTTAGATAGATTTAATTTTATTATAAAGCTCTTAAAATCCAACGGGATGGTCCATAATTTTTACACTCGGTTTGATGTACGATCCAAACAGATGGCGGCAAATTTAGTGCGTGAAGCTGGAATCCACGAAGACGACGAACAAAAACTTAACTTGGAACATTTACAGGGAGCATTCCTAATTCTTGCACTGGGGACCGTTTTGTCTGCAATTTTGTTGATCGCGGAAATAATCATTTATAAACGAGTGCAATCAATAAAAAATAAAAATTACACAAAAATGTTAGAAAATGAAAAGAAACAATACTGGGCTAGGGTAAAAAAAAGTATTTACGTTGATAAGTATTTTTCTCAGCGCGACTTTATAAAATGGAGTAAACAATTTGAGAGACAAAAATATGTGAACAAAACAAAGAAAAAATACAATAAATTTAATATATTTAAACTTGTTTTAAGGTTGCGAAAGCAGCATCAAATTTGAAAATATAAAATTGTCTTTAAATGACACCTTAACCCATACATATATTTACAGAAGATTGCTTAACATAGCGAGAGTATTATTGATGTATTATCTGTCTAACTCATCTTATATTCGTCAAAATTATTGCGATTATAAATGAAACCATTAAAGTAATTTTGAATACGAACTATATTCTAATCATCTCGATAATGCTCCTAGAGTAGAGCGCATTGATATTCGAAGAATATCAACACGATTATCTGCGACTCCCTATCTATGAATTATTATTAGATATTTTTCAGAAAATGTCATATTGTTTGTTGTCTGTTGTAGAATTGACATTAATTTACTGAATTTATTAAACAGTATAGTTTATATTATTTAGTGTAGAAGTAATTATGGTTACCACCAATGTTTAATGGAGAGCTATCGTATTGAACGTGAAGAAACTTGTATTCCTTTTGTTAATTATATAATTATAATAATATTTTAAATTTTGTATTGCATTGCTGAATACTATATTTTTAAAATGATATGCATGCATGAAAAACTATTAGATGTTGTATCTCATTTTAAAATGATCAATTTCCCATACGTATATCTTTTTTATTTAATAATTAATTAATTCATAATGGTCATAAAAATCATACTGCTTTTTACTATTTATAAAAATCTTTAATGCTTTTCGATATTTATTATTAATATATGGTTATATTGAGAAATATTTTGTTTTAATCATATTTAGATATAATTAACCATCCTTCTGATTGTGATTAATTTCGTAAAATATAAAAACATTCAAATATTTTTATGATATTCATATACAATATTCAAAACATGACATATATTTTTAAATATTAATCTGAGATATCACAACAGACTTTATTTATACCGCATATATAAAAATCATACTATTTGCATACATCAAATCATTAAAACCACGGAGAGAAAAATTGTCCACCTGTTCAGTGTACTATTTTCACCCATGAGTTTTTTATTCTACCGTGTTCGCTCCCAACATGTAGCATATGGATCTACACAGTGTGAAGATATCCACTCCGAAAGAGGAGTGTATGGATCTCCGCAATGTGAAGACGACCCATGAGTAGCCAGTTTCAAATCAAAGTTTAAAAAATCGCATGCTTTTTGGTAACAAATTTGGTTTAAAACATATGCTTGGTAGTTAAAAAAGGAATATGACAATCGTAGTACAAAAATTAACCTTGTTACATTTATATCTTTGTTGTTGATGACTATGAAACCTGAAGTAGTGATTTAATTTGTTTTCTCTTCTTGTAATATCAATTACGATATCTAAATATTTTTGTATCACGCCAATAGAGACAAAATTTTCCGTAATTTTTATTAATTTGAAAACAGATAATCTAAAGCAATTTGAGCTTTGCGATGGACTCATCCTCAAAAACATTTCACTCTGAAGCGTCCACTAGTAAACTTATCATATGATATTGTATTTTGTGAATGCGTAGGCATAGCATACTTTTAATTAATCACACGGCACGCCAAAATTTAGGTTTATAACCTTGATTTTTCCTCAAATACTCATCAAGTACTAAAAATATTATTCTGTACATAAGAAAAACTATAATGAATTCACAGTTATGTACTTGTTAGCAATATAATAAAAGAGTATCAGAATACAATAATAGAATATATTACATTATAAAATTCAAAGCAAAACTTAAAATGATAGATTTAACAATTTAATGTTATATCGAGTTTTCGGCTGGCGAATTGTATTGTATTTACTTAGAGGAGGAAGACTGAAAGGCGATGAGGTCTGAGCAGAACGAGACAATAGGGTGCGGTGCGCCTTAAGGTCGTGTGAATTGTATGGACTGAAACGCTATTTATTGTTGAATTGCTCGCGTAGAAAGTTCTATTTGTACTGTTATATACGAACCATTCTTATTTTGTAAAATAAAATAATTTTATAAATTTAAATTGAAAATCTTAGTTTCTTAGTCCCCGGTTAGCGTAGTTGGTAGCGCATGCGCCTAGCGATCCGGAGAATGCGGGTTCGATTCCTCATCTGGTCGGATTTTAAAAATTTGAAAATGAAGGACTGGATACCCATTGGGTTGAGCAGTTGTCTGATAAACGATTCTCGTGAAAAATAATCTGTCAAGTCGTCTTCGCATTGCGGAGATCCATATGCCCCACTTTGGGAGCGAACATGGTATAAAAAAAATCTGATAAATTATTATATTGTTGATACTGACTTAATCCCAATTCAATTCTTAACGGTTATTATTAATAAAACCACTACATTTCTTATGGAAGAAGTTTGGAGTTTTGTTTGTTTTTTCATAGACGTTATTTATGTCGCACATGTGGATCTGTGGGAACAGACATTCTGTCGTCGTGCGTTAATACAAATAAGTCAATAAAAATAAAACGAATCCGGGAGAGCTCGCAAAAAATAAAGCGCTCTCATGCGTCGTTTGCGCCAAAATAGTCAGACGCCGCCACATGCGACGCTATTTCAGACGCGCCTCTTTTCTTTGCGCGAGCTTTTTGCTGTTTTCTTTTTATTCTCTGTAAGATAGTTTCATTGCGGAGAGGGTATAAAAGATCCGCGCAGCTCGTCTCGCGGCAGTCTTTCGAATGCGACTGGTGTCTAAATAAAGACTGCGATGTCCGAGTCATATAATATTCTATCGGCGAGTGAGGGCATCCCGCGGGAGTTTTCCTCGCTTTCCCGCGTAGCTGGGTCTATTCGCGGGATTGCGAAAATTCGCGTCCGTCGCTGACCGCCATGAAAGCTTGTTTGTGGAACTCAAACTGATCTGAAGTCGGGCGCACGACACCAACTTTGCCGACAGCCGAAAAAACGGTAAGAAAAAAAGTCAATCGATTACGTAACGAATTACTTTAAATGTATGTATAAACTTTCGGATAAATTTATATTGCTTGCGCGTACTGACATTCAGTATTCACAGATTGAATCTAATATTATTTTGTATTTACAGTTTGTTTTGGAACACTCGAAATGACCTCCGAGATGAAGGTATAGATATATACTTAAGATTAATCGAAGGAAATGTTTTATTCCTCCTCTGCACGGTAACCCAGATTTCTATAATTTGATCGAACTGAAAATATAAAATAAAACACTCAAAATGAAAATCACAATTGATGTTTTGGGCATCTTTTTAAAGATAGTCATCAAGGTATGTAAACTTTATCAATTTATAAAGCATCTAACAAAAACTTTTACATCAAAATTACAAAACTAATACATTCGACATTTCAATCAACCACTAAAACATTGTTTTAACATTCAAATTTTATAATAATCTATTGGTTGGTTTTTCATTTCACCTGTGATTTTAATAAAACGAAGTGCCAAAAATACCGGGAAAACTTGGATAGAAAACAAAAAGTGCAGTTATAATGTGTTTATATTTAGAACATTGTTAAAAATATATCAAGCAACACTCTAGGCACCTGAATTAAAAGCGTTATTGACGGTTCATATAAAAAATAGGCATGACGATTATGTCAGTCGATTTTATTGGAAATTAACGTAAAGCTAGGAACAGGCCATGAAATCGGAAAATGTCATCCTGTCATAACAATAATAAACGTGATGACGTTATACTACGACTCAAATGTTTTTATTTTACATCAAATATAAATTAAAATTTAACTAATAATTCACATTCAAATAAAAATCGAAATTATTAACAGTGAAGTTTCGAGATAATCTTTTTTAAATTCTTAATGTCAAAAAACATATTTTGTTTAAATAATTAGATACTTATATTGCCTACATAATCTGAAGCTGGCAGAAGCATAAAAATGTGTGAATTTATTATTTATTCTATTTGTGGGCGTTTTCATAAAATTTCATGAAACATTTGTCTTGTATTATACCTATATGAAGTGATACACAGATTGTGCATTAGATGTAAAATGCTTTAGAACATTCAATATTTAATTGCTTCTTCTACAATAATCTAAATAAATAAAACATGATAATTAAATTTGCATGAGTGAAACTCGATTTCACAGCATTTTCGTATTTAAATTAATTTGTTTTCCTGCTGTTTCTTTAGACTGTGATGATATTTTTAGAACAATATAACAAATATGTAGAGTGTTAATAAATAGCACGAAGAATAATTATTTGAAGAATTAACTAACCGTTATTTATTAATACAATTGATAATTTTTGTCCATCTCGCGCAATCAGAAATATAATCTTATATTCCTATTATGTCTATCTAAATATTTGTTTATAAAATGCATTTTATTCAATATGCTAGTATGTAGAGAAAATTTTCAAACGTAAATATCATACAATGAAAAATAAGTGATCAAAAATTGATCAAAAACGTAAACATAAAAGTCAAATAGTAAAAATAATTTACATTCAGTCGTTTAAAGTATTTATAACAGATGCTCAGATCTTCACGTATGTTGTTATTTGCTAAATCATTTATACTCGTGATAGTTTCAACATGATTTTAAATAAATACCTGTCGATTACAACACATTATGAAATAAACAGTGTATTAGAGAGTTTTTCTGTAACACATCACTGTAAATATAATAAATAGGCCATTTGACGTGACAAATTGAGTTCAATGAATGGGTAGATACATACGGTGTTCATCGTCAATTATTTATTATTACGTTATAGCTGTGCACTCTAGTACTTGGCACATTTCATCCAACAGTAGAGATACGTATTTGGATAATATTGAATGTGTTTTACTCTGCATCATTTAGTTATTTACAAATCGGTCGTAGATATACCGATTTCGTATTTGTAATTGGTGCCATATTACAATTCATCCGAGCCAGAAACGCGTCCAGTTGAATTAATATCGGGCGATGGAGTCAAATTGGATACAAAATATTATAAACCACACTGAATCATTATTCACAAACAAACACAATTGTAATAATATTAAATATTCGTGAGATTCATTGTGCTACTATTATATTTGTTTTTTGAGTAATTTAAACGAAACATATTGCACTTATTGAGGTAGGTAAGTAACACTCAATATTACATAATAAACAAATAGTATGATGGTTTGAATTAGCAAGGATATTGAATAATGTAAAGTGTAAATAAATATTCACCTATAAAATATAATTCTAACATTACTTATTAATCTAAAATATTCAATATTTATAAGTAGTGCATTAATAATTAACAGTATAAATAATAACAATACGAAGTATGTTACAAAGTAAAGGATATTAAATTAATATCTCCAGCAATGTTGGTCTCATACAAAAATGTAAATAATACATTTATCGTATTAGTTCTTCGTTTTTTGAGCTTTTATCAGTGAAAATTTTTCCGTGCGTAAAATATGGATATAACAATTTTTAAATATACACTATATTTTCAAGAAATACGTACGAAAAATAGATAAGTAAATAAATTTCTCTTTTGTAACTTTCGTATCGACGGTATATCGATGAAAAAATCGATAATATGTATAATATATGTTGTGTTATTCAGGGTATTATTCATGGCGTATACACAATAATTTTGTTTTTCAAATCACGTGGGTCACAGGATGCCAAAACATGGATTTAAAAATTGTTATGTAGATTGGATGAACTCAAATGTAATTGATATATTATATTTTTTTCAGGTAAATAAAATGACATTTGCACCACTAGTGGTGTCGACACTGTTTATCCTATTAACATCATTGTTGGCCCACTGCGCTCGAAGAGCTGTAGCCAAACTGGTGAAAGAGCCTTTCGTTAAGTCACTGTTTGATGAAGCCATTGCGACTGCCGAACTCTGCGGGTGCTGTTTTGAATTGATTATAAGTGAGTTATCAACCAGTATTATCGATTTTTTTACAATATTCATTCAAAGAGTGCAAGATATGTTGATAATCACCATATTGTATTGTTTGTATCATACATACATTCATTGCTCAATTAGTCGCATGAAGACTTGCTTGAAATGAAATACTCTTTCCATAAAGGTTTAAGAGTAACACGGTTTATTTGACATAAGAATCATGCAAATTATGGTGCATGTTAATCGGGGATCTAGGAACATGTATGGCACTTTTTTTCGCATTAATTCACATTTGTTACGTCACAGTATATTTTCGCAGAATAATTTTGGAAATCTGGGAGGCATTGGAGAAGAAAGCAGGTATTAATAAGATATTTTGAAATTTGTATGGAAGGCTTAATTCACGACTGGAGACGCATGCGACTTTAATGATTTTTATAAACTAACGATTTATTATTTTTCACTGTCATATAATTATTAGCTTTGTGAACGAATCTTATGACTTCGTGGAACATGACAACCTTGAAAAAGTTGAGAAGATGAAAGTCATTATATTAGTTTTATAGTAAGGGTAAAGACGATAACTTAACTGAACTTAACTTATTGATAGTCATATATGCACATACGCACAGTATTCGATAAAATCGACATAGCACGATTAGTATTTTCATTATTTATTTTGGAACCTCTAAAAAATCTGAAAGAAAATTACTTGTTCAATCGTCGAAGAAAGAATATCGTTATAAACTGAAACTTTGTAGGCTTAATGTTAATGAGCCGGAAGGTCACATTCTTCTCGAGCAAACAGAATGGAGCCTTGTTTGAGTCATGACACGCAAAGGGCAACCCGAAATAGATGAACAGTTAGTTAGTTAGTAAAAGTGTAATAGCAAATCAATAATAGTTTAGTCAGATCTTTCAGTAGAATACACATAGTCAACGAATTCACATGGAACTCGTGTTTTCTGAAATAAATTTAAAAAATCCAAACACGAAAATAACGATCGAAAATTATAGTATACGAGTACAGTGTATGTATACTGATATACTTATTATTATTGTTTATGTTTGTATTAAGTGCACCACTAAATTAGAGGCACGTATTTTTGGTATTTATTATAACTACTTTTAAGATTTTTATTTTAGTGGTGATAAAAATGTATTAACCTCGATGTGGCTTTTTTGTTGGACATTAATTTTAAAATAAAAATACGATTCGACACATTTGAAATAAGAATTGTATTTGTTTTTTTAGCGCCAAGACCAAACTCTTCATATTTACTCTTTATGGCAATTGACAATAGTATACCAGATTATAAACCGCTTTTATGTTTGTTATATGGAATAGTATTTGTATGTATACATTATATTCATATACCATGTTCGATCCCAAAGTGGAGTAAAGTGAAAATATTTACTCCGAAAATGAAGTATATGGATCTCCGCAATGTGGAGACATGTCTTGACAGATTATTTTTCGCGAGAATTTTTTGTTAGATAACTCAACCGGGTTTTGAAAAATACGACAAATGTGGAAACCGAACCCACATTTCTCGGATAGCGAGGCTCGCACGCTAATCGCTATTTGCCTTTTATTATTTTATCAAAAGATTCACCAACTTTTTCAAATTATAAGTTCGTCCATTTTGTATTCTATTGGCATAAAGTGAGAACCTCACCTATGTTATTGAATGACGTCCATCTTCGTGCGTAGCAACTGTTATACTAAAATTACTTAATTATTATCACAATGTAATTAACCGCAAAAATAATCGTTGATAAATGGGGTTCAAATCTACCACCTCATTTTAAAACAATTTGTTTATGCGAAATACCTTCGTTAACATGTAAAAAATATCTAAGAAAAATCTAGAAAGGCATGGTGGTAAAATATATGATATAAATCGTTAAATGCAGCAGTTGGTCACATCAAACAGAGTTTTAGAATTGAATATTTTATTTACGGCGTTAAAAGTAGGTTTCTCACTAGTCAGGGAATTGTGTATATGAATATATGTATTAGGAATCTTCATATGTGGATTGACCACATCCAATCCATAAAATATGTGGAGCGACGCGACACCTCAAGGATTTTCTGAGCCTTAACGTTTTGACATCTTTAAAGAATACTAAATTAATATTTCTGTCAATTACATTCCGTATACTGGTCAGAAAAAAGCTAGAAGAGTCAATGCTCTTCTGAAGCACATGCGTATGTGCCAAATTATGTTAATATGATAATATATATTTAATATATTAATACGCATTGAAACAATCCGTTATCTTTAAAAATAATGGCTGGAGACGTTGGGATCGGGTGGTAATATCTGATTGCCATTTATAAAAAAGCCAATAGTGATTATTTTATAAGGCTATATTAGCTCGAATCTCTGAGAATGATATTCTCAATGATTTTAATAATAATAGCTACATTTATATTCACTTGAAAAATGTATACTCTCCTATTTTGAGAGATAAAAACCATCTTGTATTTATTTTTAGTTGCGGATAACTTCGGAGTCGCTACGTATGCCATTTATTTGTTCCTGTTGACTATATGGTGGTCTCTAAACTGGGGAGATGCCACAGCCTGTCCATATACTCACCTTGAAGACTATGTTGAAGGTAAAAATTAATCTTCTTTATAAATACATATTTAGTCTCTGTGTGAAATAACTGAAAATTATTGGATAATAAAATTACAAATCCACCTTGGGATCAAATGAATAAATACATGCATGTTGCCGTGCACGGCACAACATGCCCGACAAGATTTGGAAATACATATTTTTTTTATATTCTGTTACTAGTACTTCATTGAAGAAAAAAGGGTTGGGATTGTAAGAAGATTTTATAGGTAAATCATATTCCTTGACTAAAATTGAGGTTTTTCATAGGACTCTGTATATTCTTAGGGTTGCGCAAATATCTAGCAATCAAACATTGCACCAGTTTGTTAAAATTTACCATAATATTATAATGATGATGTTTTGTCTAAGTTAGTACTAGGACATTTGATTTTTTTCAGATGTGGTAATTAATTTTAATTTGGTTTATTTAAATAGGTAAATCTGATTTACGACATGTGCTTCTCAAAGCGTGGGCTGAGTTGACAGGCGGCTTGATGGTCTTCAAATATGTTCAAATGTACTGGGCTCTGGAAATTGTTGAAACCCATAAAGATAGAGCTTTTGAGGATTGCAAAGCTGACCTTCAGGTACTAATAATTCATTAGTTATTAGAAATTTCTCATTTCTCAATGTCATTTTTTAATGGAATTTTGATACTTGATCCTCTGAGTAAACAGAGTAGCACCAAATGAAATTAAGCAAGAGGCTTCTCGATGCCCCAAAAACATATTGTGCCAACAAAATGGCTAAGCTCGGTATGTGAATTTGATAACAAAGAGATAAAGAAGGTGAGAGAAGCCTTCATACAATGAAAGATAAATTTTTAGCTGTTTTTGTTGCCTTCATTTAGATTGAAATAATTTAGTAAAAGACTGCATGTACGCAGAGAAATTATTTTTCGACGTCCATTTAAAATCTAAGACTTAAAATTACCAAGTTTGCATGATCCAAATAATCCATTTAGAGAGGAAATATGACGTAAGAAGACACTTATATTTCATGTTATGCTATTTTTGGGAAACCATGCAGTCGAAATAGAGAACACTAACCCAACAATATGTAATGTATCAATAATTGGTTTCCGTATCAAGCATAGGAACTTAAAATTGACTTTAAATCATAATACATACATTTACAATATACCAAAAAGTTCATCTTTAAAAGAAGATGTGTCAGGAACAATAGAGTCTTAAACATAAGGCAGGATATTTTGTTACAGATTATCAATTATTTTATTTATGTAAAGGTGTTTTATATTTTGTTGTAAGGTACCAATGCTGTATGGGGCAATAGTAGAAGGAATAGCTACCTGTGTGTGTCGATTGACATCTAAATCTCTGGGTGACCTGAGTCCTCGATTTTCTACAGCAATAGATTCATTCATTGCTACTTCACTCGTTGTTGCAGGTAACGGCCACAATTAATATAAAGATGGAAATTACAGTATTACCATCTCACAGATTACTGTTTGAATGAATGATATAATGATCTTAAAACTGCAATTTGATATTCTTCAAATCCGTGTTAATTTAAATCAGAGTACATTACAAGGCTGTTTTTCCAGTGATATGCATACTTTTTAACTTAAATTCCTCAATTTTATGTAACTTTTAGCAGACCATAGAATGTATAAACATACAAATATAAGTTACTTGTTTTGTGAAGGTGTTGGAGGTGAAAACTTGTTAACTCTATCTAATTTTATATGTTTGCGAGCTTAGAAATAAATTTGGCGTGTAAGAAACTTTTAGTTTTTGTAATTATGATATCATCTCCCCTTAAGCCAATTATACTCTAGATTTACAATGATATATTTTATGAACAGACTATAAGCACAGTACTTCTTTTAAAAATAAGTCATGTATCAATAACATAAAATTTTCTGCAGTTTTACCACCAAATATATTTTAATCTAAAAGATTGAATATTCAAGTCCTTCTTCGGAATAATAATTTTCGTCGAATCTGTGTTGTTTTATTAGATGTCGAAATAACAGATGTTATTAATAACAATTTCACTGAATTACTTTTAATCGATATAGTATGATTTTAATTTTTCATTAAAACAAAAAATAATAGATTTTCATGATACTATTTTCAACTCTTCAATGATAAAAACGCTATGGTCATAGAGTGATGTGATAAATTTATATAATTTACCAAGTAAAAACCAATGATTTGTACAATTTCATAGTGTTTATAAAACAGCGCATGGTTTTAATTAATGAGTGTTCATTTTTATATTATCAAAAAAAACGACAATGATGATTTTCATTGGACTTTTTCCTGTATTTATCATATCAAATCAAATTTATTCATAATATTAACCACTTTCATGGGTATTACATATCCATAGTACCATAAAAAATACTAAGGCTTTATGTGTCATAGTGATTTCATTCTTCAGATTTTTTGTTGTAGAATGGCTAAAGATAAAGAATGAATTCATTGGAAATATAATTAATACATTAGTTCCATAATACATCAACTGCTGTGAGATTCATCTATTCCAATATTGTACGATTCCAGGGGTATTTTTCAGACAAACAGAATACGTCTACAGTTTCCAGGATAACAAAACTAGTTCAGATATGAGTGTATCCATTTTGTGCAAAGTCAAGTTAGGCAAAGGTACTAGAATTGTAGAGCTTGTTTTAACTATATTTTATAAGTGTTTTATATAATAATCGCCTTATTGTCTAATGACTGCTTGTATATGATAGACCTAACAGGGCCTTGATGTGTTTTTCAATATGATCCTTTGCATAAAGTATACCCGGACGCCAATGGAATTGTACAAATCATTTCATCTTTTTAACCATAGTCGTTTTCACAATCATATTTATACTTTATGCTGTAAGTTTAAATGTATTTGCTAATAAAACGTATTTGAGAATACTGAAAAGTGCTGGATTAATTTTTTTTCAAATATTAAGCATGTAGAAATATTATTGCAAATTTAACTGACAACATGTTAGAAATGTATTATAATTATTTATGTTTCTTTGATGATCATTCATTATTTCATTTCATGAATATTGTGACCTAGTTCATTTACTGGTATGTTATAACCGTCTAATTGCAGCATCTTGATAACTTTGGATAACACACTTTTCATGCGATAAATATATAAAGTATTATATATTGACATTTTAAAATATATGCGTTAATTTCTTACATTCAGAACCTGCCTTGTTACAAGATTGTTTTCAATAAAATTTTACATTTTTAAGTCTTATTATGTACATCCTATTATCATTAAATTAAAAATAAATATATATTTTTTCACCTTTATAAGTATTTTAGATTAAATAAACAAAACAAAAACACTTGATACTTTACGTTATCAAAAGTTTAAATAAAATGTTAATTGAAACTCTATTGCCTTATTTTCTTTAGATATTTTTAGAAAATAAGAAGAGTTCTACATTATTCTGAATAATTAATTTTGGATATATTTGCTACAATAATATGGTAATTTTTTCAAGTACACATATTCAATTGTAGACATTTTTAAAGAAAAATTTATTTTATAATTATGGAAGTTGATTCAATTTACATTAATATAGTTAGCATAAATATGTTTATTAACTTATACAAATTTGTATTTATTAACTGAAATTCGATAAAGAATTATCAATCACAAGTAGACATTTTTAAATTATCCAAGAGTATATCTTATTAAGAAAGGTAAATGAGATATCGGGCAAATAATTGATAAAATCCTTCTCATTTCAGCCTTTGATTATTCTGGTGGATATTTCAATCCCGCTCTGGCAACATCCCTCAAGTATGGATGTGAGGGCAATACTCTTATGGAACATGCGGTGGTGTACTGGGTAGGGGCGTGTGCAGGAGCATTGCTGAGTATTTACATCTACAAGTTGCCTTTCATACAGAAGTTCATGCATGGAACAAGTGAAGCGAATGGTAGTGCCAGCATATGGGATGAATCAAAGGAGGATTAAATGAACAGATCAAATCTCATAAACACCTTGAAGTTTTCGAACAATGTTCATAAAATTGTCTATGCCCATTTTTAAAACAATATAAAATTTATTTCTGTAAAAAAATGAGGCAAAATCGAAAAGACAACAGATTTTTTATTCATACCGATCGAGTGGTAATTTCACCAATATTTTACTTGATATAAGGATAGTATTTATACCATGCTGTCAATTAAAAATGCCTGTTTGCTATTTTTCAAACGTGCCTCCAAAGGATATTTCGGTAAAAAATATTTTAAGATACCAGTGTCTTCCGAAATAATTGATGTACTGAAGCGCCTTGCTAATAATAAAGTGAAAATTTTAATTATAACGTAAATTGAGAAAATATTTTTATAACAAAATCTCTGAATTGTTATGCTTGTTTATATGTAGTTGAATGTGTAAATAAATTCTATGAAATCCATCTGTAAATATAATATTTATTAAAAAACATATTAATAAAACTAAATTTGTTTTTTTTAATATGAGAATATTTTATTAGTTTTAGATAAAAAAATAGTTGGAAATTCACCGGATTTAAAAATTATAATAAATTCATATCCAACCAAAAGAAATTATATAAATTAACACAAATCAGATAAATATTTGGATATTTTTGATAAAAAACATGTACATGTTTATATTTAGTATGTTGGATTCTAATATTAAGAAATAGTTTTAAGAAACAACAATTTAAATTATCAAAAATGACACTGCACTTACAAACTAGATATATTGCAAAAAAAATATGTATAAGACACATGGATATTATCTATAATGTAAAAAAAAATACATAATTATAATGGTATTGAATAAAAAAAAACTAGGCAGTTAAATCACTGTAAATAATTGGAAAATGTTGAACTCTTCCACCAGACCAGCCGACACTAAGGCAAGCACCATCTTCAAAGTTCTGTTGAAATGCTATCGCACATGCTACTTCGTTTCTGATTCCTGATATGAAACAACTAAAATAGGAATGAAAAATATAAATTATATAGCTCAAAATGTTCAATATGTAAAATGTTTCAATGCAGTTAAATGATAATTTATTTACCAGTCTTTTATGAAACTCCAATAAAAGTTGGCGGAAAGATGCCAATTTTATATAAGTATATTAATAAATAATAGTATTTCTGAAATAATTGAATAAAAATACTAAAGACCGAATGGTATAAGGAAATGTCTGTTAAAATTTAATAGACATTTGTACATCTCTTATGACAGCTATTTTCATTATTTAAAAAAAAAATTGTGGCAAGAATAATATGTTTTACAAATTAGAATCACTGACAACATACATCCAGACATATTAAAAAAATTTGTAAAAAAATAATTGGGATGTCGATAGGGTAATTTTAAAATATGCTTGATTATAATATAATTTACACATACCACGGTGTGAAAGTTAAAGTGCCTTGTATATTGGTGTTGAAGATAGCAACGAGAGATGATTCCTTGAATGTGATTGCAAGATGATGACCACGAGGACTCCACTGTAAATCCAATACTCGTCCACCAGCTACTTCACCATCTGCCAGTTCTACTTTGGACAGGTCTAAAACTGGAGTAGCTGTAGCAGGAATTTTGCTTGCTTCTAAAAATTTTAAATTTCATATTTGTGTGTATGGAGATGAAGGCAAGTGAAAATATATGAGTTATAATTGTAGTACTTTATCATGCTTCAATAGCATTCATATGTTGTATGTTTGAATTACTTAACTGAGTGAAATCCTATCTCATTAAATTTACATTGCTTTTTGCTTTAAGCACAGTGCTAAATGGATGACAATCATTTTTTTTTTCAATGTACATATCTATCAGGTGGAATAGTAATTTGTGTATTTATTATACTTATATATGTATATCCAATCACTGTATTGACTTATTTATCTAATAAAACTGTATGTTAAACATATAATCAACATTTTTGTTCAATTTACCTGCGAACAATGTTGCATTAGCAAACTTGAGTGCGAATATAAGGGGTTCTTCTTCCGTAGCAAATATCAGTATTTCTGAATTTGGAGACCAAGAAGCAGCTTGTACTCTACCGCCATGAACAGACCATCGCTCCGCTTGCCATAAACTAGTTTCCCATACTCTAGAAATATACAAATCATCATTAGAAACATGAGATTAAATGAGACAAAAAAGAGATTAGAAAAAGATATGCTATTGTACTTCCTGCTTGTAACAGTAAATCTAATAGAGAGAAATAATATTTTTACATATTTTATATTGAAAGAATTCTATATATATAATTCTCTAATAAATAGTATATAGATATATGTTCTATAATGTATTTTACTGTGGGATGTAAAAGACATGTGGCGAATAGTGAATCTTAGCAGCTAACATAATGCTCAATTATCATAATATAATACTTAAGTTCACCTCATGAAATGCAGAAAAAACGAAAAGGTTTGAATTGTTATTGTAGGCATTCATCAATTTCAATAAAAAATGAATGATTATAATAACAATTGGCAAATGCTACTTTCTGAACAGATTTTAATTTGTTAGATTATATTTAGATATAACAATATTTTCCAAAATAGAGAATACTTAAGTTACCTAAATATAATTCCACTTGTAGCGCTGAACAACCTTGAAGCATCAGGAGCCCACGCAATATGTCCAGCAGCTCCACCAGCAACCCGCCTTAGGGCACGAGGATCAGGACCACCAGCTCCCCAAACTAAGAGAGAACAGTCTGCACCCGATGCACTGATAAGTAATTCACCACTTGGAGACCATGCTAAGCTGGTTACAGGAGAATGGCCCGGGCTATGAGAGAATGAACAAATAAAATATAGTTAGATATCACCTTGGTAAAGAATAATTTTCAATACATATTGCAATGAGTAAAGAATATTAATAACAATCAAAGAGCTTCTTAAGAAATTGAAAAATAGCAAACGATCAATAGTAAGGCTTTCAATTATACTTTTACATTACATTATATGCATCTAGACATCAATGATTTTATTCATCTTTATACATTGACAATTTCAAAGCACATGCAGATGAGACTAATTATACACAATCTTTTAAGAAGTAATTGCGGTTAGTGTCAATAAAAAAAAGTTTCTATTTCTGAATTGAGGAAAAATAAAAAAAATGTTAATTAACCTTATCACTAACTCACCTTTGTAAAATTGTAGCATTACTAGCAGATGGTTTTGTGAAAATAGAATTAGGGTCAACAATCCAAATGATGATTCCAACTTCACATCCTATTGCTATTTCCGAAGCAGAGAATGGCCGCCAAGCCATCATGGAAACGCCTTTTTGTGCGCTGCATTTGAGAAGTGGGACTAGTGTAGATTCTGAACTATGAATTCTTACATTATCATCTGCCATTGCTACTGCTATTTTTGTGGTGTGGGGGTGCCAAACGATAAATCTAACAGGAGAATTCGCCCAATCTCTGGTATGTGAATATAATGCAGTTAATTTGGGCCCCAGGTCTTTAAGATGTGGTTGAAATATGTGTCGAATTTTAGTAAACATGTTTGCAACTTTTAGACAATAGGTAGCTACATATGTTAATATTTGGTTTTCAGAATCATTTCGCCGCTCTGCAGCTACTTTTAGAGCTTCAATAAAGCCTTGTTTATACCACACACTGGTAAGGCGTTTTAATAGTGTATCCTCTACTTCTAAATACATAGATACACCTTCATCTCGTGTGCAAGATATGTCTCTGGTAACATTTATTACAGGATGATGATTGATCTAAAAATATTCAAAGTGTAAGTACATAATATGCCTACGATACATTATCAATATAAGAAAAACATTGACAATTAAACATAACCTACAGAATTGGTAAACGAAGAAATGTTTGCGCGATCTCTTTTCATTGTGCATAGCATCCCATTAACTTCACACAATACAACATCTTCTCTTGGTGGCAAGTCTGGAAATCCTTGGAGAGAAATCATTTTAAATAGAATTATTTATTCCACCTAAGCCGGTAAAGGAAAAGTTTTGAAATCGTCGTACTGACAGTTACTAGTTGTAGAGGTAGTAACATCGAATTGGTGTAAATAGTTTTTTCCCTACTTCTTACCTAACTTAGGTAGTAAACTGTTATATATTTACCACAATTTACCCATATAGAAGTATCGTTATTTATATGGCTAAAACGCACATTTTATCATTTTTCGAATCGCAGTCATTGAGGTTCTTAAAATATAATTTCTGTTAAAAATAATTTATTAGGATAAATGTTCATATGGTAAAAATTCTTATTGTTTTAAATTAAGATCGCATGTATTTTTTTATAAAATCAATTTTAACTCGATGGTTGCCAGAGACGAGATATCTCGGCAAACGGCGGAGTGCTC
>JAGVSQ010003571.1:0-21274 GCA_022683975.1 Rhyacophila evoluta
GTACCCGTACGGCAATACTCTATCTGGATCACTAGAGTGCCGCCGTACCCGTACGGCAATACCGCTCAAAAGGTTAAAGAAAAGAGTTTATAAAAATATATCAGAATACTGGGAAAATGAAAATAAAGAAAAGAAAAATGATCCACTGCTGTAGAATAACAGGCCTAATTGCTTGGATGTAAGATATCACATTCATTTATGTGCCCTATACAATTTATATTATTATTTTTTTCTAAAAATCATGGAATTTTTCAAGATTTGTTTATCAATCGTATTATAAAAATTTAAATAAAATCTATATTTCATTATTGTAAAAGGCATACCAAGTGCCAACAGGTGACTACATACTTATAATCCATGTGCGGCCACCGTTTGAAAGTCTCCCGTCTGGCAGCCTCGGAAAACATAAGCCCTCTATCTTGTACATCTTGAGTCGAAGCACTGAGAGCGGAAGGCATCAAGTGGGAAATGCGTTGATTCAAAGCAGAGGCAATGGCCAGTGCTGGGACATGTCGATTGTGCTGCTTCAGTTCCGATACTATGTTGCTGGCAACCAACTTCAGTGATAGGTGAGGGAGTTCTAAGCATATTGTGCTCCACTAAAAGAAAAATGTCACAATATTTTTTCTTATAATTTGGACCCATTGTGTTAAATCAAAACAACTTATGTAATGAAAAGAGAAAGATTTTTTCTTAATTCCTATCGAATCAAAATCGTGTAAAAATAATGTATAATAGAATTGGGTCTGTTTGTATATCTGCTATTTCATAATTAAAAATTTTTAGAACTTAAACTTGTCCTCAGAGCAGTTTAAATTATTTGTGTAATATGTTTTCATAAAACTGTGCCCAACATTTTATTGACTAAAATTAGAGTTGTTTGACAATCATATTATACAAATATTTATCAATGCTTAGTATTCAGCTGCCCGAAGGATGTATATTTTGTAAATTTTACAAATAAAATTTCCTGCAATTTAGGCACAAAAAAGATTATTTTGGTTACCTTCTGAGCTTTGATCCCTTTTTTGGGTAATTCATTGGCTTTCTCAATGGCATCTCCAAGTGCTTTTACTACTTCTGCTGCGCACTCCACTGATACGAGCTCTATACTTTGTAAACATTGGTAAAGAAGAACGGCCTGAAAATAAGACAAGTGTTATAATAGTAAACTGAAGCATTTGTTAGCAGTCGGAACAATGGTATATGCAGTTAACCTTCAGCTGTAAAACTGATGCAATAGAGAAGGAAATCTGCATGTCAAGAAATCATAGAGCAAACTGAATAAAGTATGATTTATGGTTTTAAATTAAAAATTTTCCCTCTCTATACCGTCCCTACAGTGAGTGTCCAGCTGTTTCTTAAGAGAGACATCCATGTTTGCTTTGTTGTTTTGCTGAACTCCAAAAGTGGAGTAAATCGATATGGACAAAGTGACAATAAAATCCGCACTGTAACAATTTAATTTGACAGATTTTTTTCATGAAAATTGGTTGCCAGCCAATAAACTGTAATCTTTTAGTAAATTCGATCAAAAAAAAAGAAAAGGTTTTTACACATTAGTAACTTAACATCCACCTAAGAGACTGAGTTCTCTGTCTGTGTATCTCGCATATAGGTGTCTCTTAATATTTCAATATATGTTTTGGCTTTTGAAGGATGTTTTACATGATATAGCGATGGCTTAATCTGAAAACCAGCCAATTCAATTTGTGATCAATTGTTCAGGAGCAACATAAAACATTTGGTGAGTGCGTATGTTACTGTATGGAGTTGGCTGGCATGTGCGGCCGATATTGTGTATGTCTAATTTTTGGTGAATTTTGTGTGTGATAGAAAATTAAAGCTTAATAAAATGGCATAAAATAGGTTTTTCGATCATGGGTGGAGTTAGCTGGTTTGCAGATTAAGACATTGGTATGTGTTAATTTAATTTTGTAACTATCCTTTGAAATCGAGTGTTACTGAAAAAAAAGTAAAACGTTAAAAAAGGGGTTACTATTTTATCAATATACAAAAGTTAACATTAACAGTACTTACTTCTGAGAGAAATAATTCAATTTTAACTATCTGGTTAGGATTATTTGGTTGAAGTGGTTGCTGTAGTACAGTGTGTAACAGAAGAACGCCATTATAGTCTGAGCGGACACCGAGTCCTGCACTGTCCCAGAAAACAATTCTATCTGATCCAGGTAAATACTGTATGCCTACTGGTTCATTGTTGACTCCTAAAAAATATCATAAAATTTGATCAGAAATTAAGCTGACAAGCCACACACTTACACAGTGGACAAGAATAGCAATCCGGATTCATTGTTTATAATAAAATTAATTTTACATGATACTGCGGAAAGAAATTTCCTGTGACCAGGATTAAAAGACATTATAATCCCAAGTAAAAATACTCAAAATAAAATATCACAGGATTCAAAACTTGGTGTGGTATATAATTTACTGGATTTTCAATATTTTTGGCCATAAATTCACTTCTTTTTCATGTAGAATCTGCAATCTTGCAAATCTGAACCAGGCAATTAGAATTTCAATAACCGTGATGAATTACACAATATTTTTAAAAAACTACCCAAGCTTTTTCTTACCCACCATAGTTGCTTTTTGAGATTTGATCAGTATTCCCACACACAAATAATAACTCGTATATATGTTTAATGATGTTTTATTTAATATTGATAATTGTTAATGTTATAAAATTTATAAATTATTTATTGAAAGACTAAGTAAAATAATATAATGATTGCAATAACAGCCTCTTAAAAGATCATTTTAACCCTTTCAAGAGTGGGTTTTTTCGTAATGAATTTCAGTTTGATACACATCGATTGATTTATATGATAATATCCTAATTTTTGCAAATGTCTTCAGAATTATCCGACTGTTATTTAAACGGTCTATATTTTTACAATTTTTTTTTCACAGCATAATAAGGTTGGACACAGAATTGTGTCTGTACTCCTTTTGAAAAAAATAGTGTTGGACGTAATTCTATGTCCATAGATCTTTATGGGTTTAAGTAATATATATATATAATTACACCGTGTAATATAAATTCTCTTATCTAGCATGAGACATGCATGTTGAATTAGAATAGAATAGAAATCATATATTATTTATTAAACTATTGTGTAATCAAAATAATGTTTATTTTAAAATAAGTCGGCTAAGTGTTAAACAAGATATTTTGGCTTTTCATTGTTCAGATATATTGTGTTTAATTAACATTACGGCAATTTTTCCCCGTTTTAAAGAATGACATGGTCAAGGGACACTGAAAGTAGAGCAAATATTTTTTTCAAAATTATCTGTGTTTCTCAATGGTCAATAAAATAATAATATATTAAATAATCAAATGTGTCATCCTTAATAAAGATCCTAATGTGATCTCGTAGATAAAGAAGGGAGGTACTCCTGTAGCAACAGTAAATGAAATCGCTTTAAACTTGTTGGATCCCTAATAGGTAACCTAATGGGTAGATTCTTATTTTAGTCGATTTAATTAAATAAGTTACAAAACTTTTCCCAAATACTACGCTACTACTACTGGCAAAACTATTTACTATTTCATTTATTACATTTTAATCCTATACTAAAAAAATAGGTAGACACGATAAACAAATGATGATCATATTGGTAATATAAATAAAAACATAAAATGACAAATTGTTAATTGATGATTGAAAAAAATTTGTTAATTGATGTTTAATGAAAATTCAAAACAAATCAATAAATTGATGGTTATGTTAAGTTATGGTTTCTTTAAAAATAACCTCTCGTATTTCTGGAAGGCAATATTTAATTAGAAAACTGGATGCTGGATGCCAGTGCTGGATTGAAAAGTCAAACTATGCAAGTGATGTGAGAATAGCGTTTTCGACTTGTTACAAACTGAATCATGAAAATTGCGAAAGTTGACTAACTTAATAAAAAAATATCGCTTAGGATTTAGCCAAGAAATCTTGGTGCCCAATTATATTCAAAATGTGTGTAATCATGTAAACAATATACACATAAAAAATGTGAGTTGGTTGTTTTATAAATTTTATGCATTACTGACATTGAATCATCAGTGATACACAATTAATAGAATTTTCCCCTTAATCACACAAATGAACGATTTTAGGCTTGATTTTAAATTTTTATTATTAACTGTTAGATGACAACCTGAAATCGAATTTTTTTGATAAATCATTTAATATGAAATGTCAATCCTATCTCTCAATCGACAATATCCATATATACTAAATTAAAATAGTTGCTTACCGTAATAACCACCGCCTAAGGGGTTACTTAAGCATAAATTAATGAATAAAAACATAAATTATTTATAGTACGGAATGATGTGTTTTATTTACGACGCATTTTAGTTTGTTTTGGGATCATTCGGAATAATTTAGTGAAAAAATAAATGAGCACAATACGGGTTTATATTCGATAGACGAAAATTAAGCATTCGTGCACTCGTATCAAAGGTCTTTAAACGAAAATCAAGGAAGTAAAATGTAATAAGAAAAATCAAAACATTATTACAATGAAACGTGTAAATTGGACAGGGGAAAAGAGTACATATCGTGGAAAATGTTTTTGGCAGGGTATTTTGAAATTGAGTTCGGGGTTGTGGAAAAATATGATATCAACCTATTAATTTAAGTGAAAGACCGCCTTTACGAAGATCTATAACCTTGAATCATACCTGATAAAGAACTTGACTGAAGAATTACTCCTGAATTGACGTCCAATACATGCACTACACCAGATTCCGATGAAAGCAATATGACATTTAAATTAGGATGGCAAATTATTTTAAAGGTATTTGTGTCGATGTTTAAATAGCCGTCTTCTCGTAGTAACCACGAATCATCAGCCATTATGCTCATAAATACATCTGACGGCCCCGAGAAATCGCCATTACACAGACAAGAAAGCAAGGTACCATAGACACATGGACTTGATTTTCATTCATTTGCTATTGACATGACTAATAATTAAATACAGCCATAAAACCTCCTCCCGACAAAATTAAAACGGTATTGACTTTGAAATTACAATCCATTTTTTCATTTGCCATCTCTTTTTCTCAAACTCTAATGATTGCTTAATCAACGATATATATCATTATACTATACATCTGCTTTTATTCTTGTTTGTCTTTCACCTACATCAATGTATCATGGCTATCTACTCTTGTTATAATTGATATCATTTAAACTGAAATAATTATATATCTTTCACTAGTACAGGCAAGTATTGTAACACTTATAAAATATAAAAAATATTATTCAATTTATTAAAATCTAGATGCAGTATTACTTAATACATCAATCATAGAAATGTTTTAAAACTTTGTATTTCAATTTTTATTTTAACTAAATAAAAGATTAAATTCTGAATTGAGAAGGAGTTATACAAAATATAAATACTAAAACATTACCTAACACCGTACAATGAAAAATGAACTAATATAAACTTATAAGACTTCAATAAGTATATCACGTCGTAATTTGGAAAAAATCTTTTCAACCGTCTATTTGATTTAAATCTCGCATTCCTTTAAATCGTGCCCGATGATCAAAGTTTATTGACTTAAAATAATATTTTTTTAAGGTTGTTAGTTTTGTGCGGAAATAAAATAACAAGGAGACAACAGGTAATTTTTTATTTACTACTATTATTACTGGAATAAGATTTTATATTTTGGAATTCTTCGCAGTGTCCAATGTGTTCGCTGCAAAAGTCAATCATATATTGTGAATATATTAACAGTGTAAAGATGTACACTCTAAAAATGGTGTATATGGATGTCCGTAATCTGAAGACACGATTGTTTTGACAAATTATTTTTTCACAAGGTTTTGAAATTATTCAACCCAATTAGCAATTAGTTCTATATTTTTAGACATTTAAAAATCCAGCAGTTGTAGAAATCGAACCCGCAATTTCCAGATCTGAAGCACGCACGCTAACCTCTCAGTTACCCGGGAGACCGATTTTTTACAGTGGGTATTCATTAATAGTTTCATAATATTGTATTTCTATGTAAAAAAAATCTATAGGGACCTGATACATTATTAGGGATACTTAGAATTGTTTTATTCATATCTAGCAATTTTAATTTTCCAAAAGTAGTATTGTTGCATGAAGCTACACATTAATTTAACACAAAGTGTTTTTTTTGAATGATTCCGTTAATCTGTTTTTTTTTTGAAGTCCCAAGTATTTTTAAAGTTAAATTGTGAAAATGGAACGCAGCAGTAAGAATTGTCAAGTACACAGTGTTATAAAAGAAAAAAATGATTCATCATCAAAAAATAAAGAGAATGTGCCAAATGCATTTATTTCAGATATTTATAAAAAAAATCCTCAGTACAATTTACCAAACGTGAAATCTGGAAAACAGAAAAGTGATTTTGTTAAAAATATGCTTCCTGACACAACCCATATAAAACGGTATCCATTGAAAGATATAAATAGTGATCTGAAAAACTCATGCTTAATAAGAAAAAATTCAAGTACCAAAAACACAGTATTGGATACGAAAAACAGCTTTCCGAAATCTAAAGAAAGACACCCTGTCTTGAAACAAACTAGTAGCGGAATTTCGTCAAAAGAAATTGATAAAATATCGCATAAGCCAAAAGAATATCTATCAAAAGCACTAATAAGATTACAAGAAGAAGCAAAAATACAAGTTTATGATACCATTTCATCAGAATCTCATATTCCAGATTCTAAATTCATAACGTTTGACAGGAACTTCGATTTTTTAAATAGAAATGATGATCTTATAGAAAAACTTGATATAAATAATGATAGCCTTGGTTTTAATGAAAGTGATAACACAGCAATAGCAAAAATTGATGCCAATCAGACTACTCACATTGATGATATCTGTAAAATTAAAGGAATGCCAGATCAAAATGCACATACGGATATTTATAATCTTCATATGCAAATGAAAATTGATAATACTCCGGTGAATACAGGGGTCCCAAACTTGTCCAATGATATAAAACAAATAAGGAAAAATACTGTAAAACATTTTTCTATTGAAAACGATGCACAAAGCAGAATTTTTTTGCAAGTAAGATCAAAATATTTGTTGATGCACACTGCATAATGTTAGTCATTGTACGATATTTATTTATCTTTGGCGGTCACAATGGAGCAAAACAATTACTGCATAAAATATTCGTATTATGTATTTGAGCCAATGCCAAAAAAGCTCATTGAGATAATTCCTCAGTGTAATATCAACATGCCTCTGTTTCAGAACTCTGATGGTGATTAGCCATTTCTATGTTTGTTTTTTTTATAGAATGTCAAATTAAAAAAGGAATAAACGTGAACATACTACAAAATTTACTTCATGTGCTTCATTTCTGAACTTTTAATTTATTTAAGCTTACACATTCTGTTGAAAACCATTCAATGAAATACAATATTCGGGAGTTCTTATAAAATGTAATAATCTACAATACATTCATGAAACTATTTTTACAATAAATTTTGTTCCTTACCGGACTAAGAAATATATTATACCAATATCTCTAGTCATCTTCATCTTTCTCAATAGTGAATATTAATGAAATAAAATATACTATTGTATTTTTTTTAATTATAGGAAAAACAAAGGGATGAACTCCCAACTTCTACTAATCCAACGCCACCTGTAAAATTATCCATGGGAAGAATTTTATCGCCATTGACGCCATTTCCAAATTTTTATAATGAAAATAAAGAAAAGCGTAAAATCTTTACCACCACTTATAGAATACCTGGAGCTGTACACTTGGATAACAAAGAAAATTTTGGTAATACTTTGTATGTAACAAAGTATGAAAATGTATTTTAGTGGCACAAATTAATGTTATGTAAATAAGTATTCGTTAAGTATGTCAAATTTCACAAAAATTATGGATTCTAAGTAATAATATGGGTTTTTGATATTTTATCAACTATCTTGGATAGTAATTTGATTTGCATCTTGGATAGTAATTTCCCTCCTCTACAGAATAAAAAAACAGAATCAATTTCTTTCAATGGTTAAAGCTATATATTTGAATTTTATAATGAAGCATCAGTTTGAATGACACTACAAGTTTTCTGAGCTACTTGCTCTACTTATGAAATTCTTGATCACCCATGGTTAATTTATGCTTAGTCCTGCGAGTACTGGGAAGTTGCAATACTAATCAATTATGGCTATTTTCGTAATCGTGAAATCCAAGTATGAATGTTTAAGGGATGTATTTATTTATTTTCAGTATTTCATAAAGTTTTATATTCTACAACCTATTTGAATTTTATAATGAAGCATCAGCTCACCAAAGAATATAAACACCAGCTCTCTGATAATTTTTTGAAGAAATTTAATATAACAGATTTGAATAGATCGATTGTTATAAATTGGCTTATAAAACTCCAGGTAAAAAATATACATACACATAGCTTATACATACATGTTAAAAATATGTTCGTAAACTGAATTTTATCCAGTTTTATGGGTGTTTATGGGTAGTACTTACATAAGCATAGAAAAGTAAGTTTTGTTACTTTATACTTTTATATTCTGAATTATTTCCATCAAGCACCATCAGTCGAAAATATTAATTATACTTTTATGATTTTAAACTAAAGCAATCACTTGTTGGCATATTATAGATGTATTTTATGTCTGTATATTTATCTGATGATGTGCATGGGTATTTTATTGGGTTCCAATATTCTTTATGTGTTCCTTCTGATTATATAAACATCAAAACTACAGATGAGTTTTATTTTGAGTAATCAATTTTGTTTTCTAGTAATGTTGAGTTATTTGTGTTTTTTTTAATATACTACGGATAGTATAATATGACAATGTTAGTATGATAAATATAATAAGAATCATTTTAGCAATATTAATATAGACTTATTCAGTACACTTTAGTCTCACATTGGAGATAAAAATGACATTAATGAATAATTATATTGTATGGTTTACAGACATACATGAGGACAGAGCATGTATTAGTTTATACAGCAGTAAGAATTATGGATCGGACAATCGATACCATGAGCATACCACTCAACATGCTTCAGCTTGTGGCGCTAGCTTCATATTGGATTTCTCTTAAGTTTCATGCAGTGGATCATAAAGATGTAATGATGTTTTTATTATAATTATTTTCAATGACTAAAACTGAAAGATAAATATATTGGCAATACTTGATGTTTCAGATTTCATGGATGGTCAAGCAATCAGGTGGTGCATACACATGTAAAGAACTTATGGACATGGAAAGGAAGGTTTTTCAGGCAAATAATTTTGATGTTGACGTTGTGGATTCAAGTGTATACATACATTTTTATGTGCTGAAACTGGAACTTTCTAATGCTGATGTAAGTATTTGAGAAGTGGAAAAACTATGTAATAATCAAAACTTATTTTGGTGTTTAGGATATTTTGAATTGACATAGCATTATGGTATTTCTTTATTACATTGGCATTTCACTGCATCTTAGGGGTAGGAAAATTTCATGTATTAATGATGATTATTGTTATATTAGACGTAATCCATATCCATATTTTTTTTTCAGTTGATTGCGCATTGTGCTCATTACTTATTGGATTGCGCATTACTTGATAGTCGGTTTGTAAGAACATTACCGTCAATGATGGCCGCTGCAGTTGTGTTTACTTCTTTACATTTACTAAAACAATACTCAGAAAATACTTGGACCAAACTTTGCTGCCACTGTGGGTAAGGATTAATATATAAATAATAAATTTATTAAGTTGCAGAAATACATTTCACCCGGAATGAAAATAATTATTATATTCTAAAATCTCAGAAATGCCAATTGTTCTACCCTCAATCGTGCATTTCATTAAAGCAAGGAGATAGCAATGGAAAACGGAGTATTATTCAAATTTAATGAGTAAAATAAAATAAATGGTTAAATATATTACTCGGGAACCAAATGGGTGATGGACATTAATGGTATATATTGTATTATATTTATAAATAATATATAGCTATAGATTGCCAGACAATTGCTCAATCTAATGGGTATCTAGTCATGCATTTTCGGATTTTGAAGAAATAATCTGTTGAAGATATGTTTTCCCACTGTGGAGATCTATATATTCCACATTCGGAGCAGATATCTTTACACTGTGTAAGTCCAAATGCTCTATTTTCAGAGCCGATATGATTAACAACAAATGTACGTTTGCCTTTAAAAGTATTAAATTAACAAACTGATTACGTTCAGCTAAAATATGTATGATTTAAAAGTTATGAAACTAGTAGAAGAAGGAAAGTAGTGGCTAGAAGTAAACAATTATGGTGAATGAATTCCAGACATAAATTAATTTCTTTTTTCAGCTATTATCCACCTGAAGAATTATTGCCAGTGCGAAACAACATTATAGAGGTTTTGAAGGAAGTTAATAATCCAGCATTCCAATGCAGAGAGCCTTATTACAAATATGGTAGCTGTAGATATTTTGGAATTTCACTTATTATTTTAGATGCCATCTTAGTAAATGATTTTTGAAGTTTCGATTAAATATTATGCTTATACTTTACTTAAATAATGAATACACAAATTGCTGAAGTCTCCGCAGCGTTGGCCATCATAGCAAATGCTAGGGTTTTTCCAAATGTTTAATTTAGAAGCAAATTTTCAGTGATTTATTTAATATTTTTTTATTAGAGAGGACCGTATTGGTAATTACCATAGTGATGCGATATCTGCTTAATATTATTTACAGGTAGTCCTTCACACGATTGGTTTTTTATGTCAGTGGTTTTAATTGATTGTCAGAGATAATTAAAATATCTAACATCTTATGTATCGAGTTGCCTGGATTATATTTTTTTTGTAAGGAATCCAAAATGAAAATCATTTTACATAGTGGGGAGTTTTTGTTATATAATACAATTAGAATTTAGAATTTAGAAAAAGAGAATTTTGTATTAAGCCCATCTGTTTCTTTTCGCAGTACAGTTCTGTAACACACTGTATCTTTGCCCTTTGCCCATACTTTTCCTTGATGGTTGAAAATGTTTAAGAGTAGATTCAGATGTAGAATTGAAGTGCACTATTGCATTTATACGATATTCATACAATTTATTTTTCTTTATCTACTTTAATTACCTAGCAATGAGTTTTAGAGGGAAAAAATATGAACCATAAAATTGGAATACAAGGAACAAATGTGAATAAAATAGAAATGAAAGGCGGCTACATGTTTTTAGATGGATGTATAATATACTCGATTCATAATTATGATACAATTTAAAGAAGATATTTTTTTTGTTTATGAGAAGAAAAATTGCTCTTTGCGAACAAAATTATGTTAATTTTCCTGCACACATCACATGTAATAATTATGTCTTCCAATAAACAATTTAAATATAAGATATGTTAACTAAATGGCATACAAAGGTAATTTCTTGAATCATCGATTTTCATCAAAATTTTTGCTGGTTAGTTAGGGAAAATTAAAATAAACTTGACATTATAGCTAGTTGTCTTGCTGGCAAGAACTTAGTTTGCTTGGATGCTTATCTGATTTTTTTTAAAATGCACGTCAATTCGAATTTAGCGAGGATATGGAAAAAGATGGAAAATATCATGTTCAAACCCAAAGTGGAGTATATGGATCTACAAATTGTGAAGATATCCACTCCGAAAGTGGAGTATGTATATGGATCTCCGCAAAGTAAAGACATTTTTGACAGATTATTTTTTACGAGAATTCTTTGTCAGACCTAATACCTCAACCCAATGGGCATCCAGTCATGCATTTTTGGATTATCAAAAATCTGACAGATGTTGGGATCGAACTTGTATTCCATGGATTGCTAGGCGCGCACTCTAACCTCCACGCTACCAGGGAGACAACGATATAAGAGGATTAATTTTTATAGTAACCTATTGTAGCAAAAAAATGTTTTAAAAATGTGTAACTTAAATACTATAATTTTAGTTATTAGACAATGATATTGTCATACTCATGTGTGTTGTAACGAAGTTTGAGTATGTATGTGTTTTTATATTCTTGATTTCATTATTTTATATATTTTCAATCTTGCTGTTTTATAATTTTGAACATAAATACAGATATTATTATAAAATATAACCATGTTTTTCATTATCATCGCTTGATTTTTATGAAGTGTCACCCTGCCAGATTAAAGTTATACATTAGTCTTAACGAAACTTATACAACTATTTTGATGAATTATTTCATCAGACAATCGTATAAGCCATGTATTCTTTTTAGCTGAAAGTATAAACTATCATATGAGCGACTGTATCACTATGAGTGAACTGTTACTTTCTTGCAATGTCTTACTTCTTCTCCATATACACTTTGTAAGCAAAAGAAAATACATTTGTGTATAATTTTTTTATCTTTTCATTCATATTATTATTAATTTGTTTGCATAAAATTGGTATGAAAATATTTTAGTAACTGTATGAAGTTATAATATATAAAAAATGACCATATTCACTGAAATAATGTATCAATCCCGTACACATAGGAAATAATTCTTATAGTCTACCTCTACCGGATAAAGTTTATACAATAACAATAGATTAAAATTTCTGCATTGATTGCATTTGGGTCATTTATATGTATAGTGCAAGTACTATAACAGTTATCTTTCCTGTAGCATTTTGAATAATTTACATAATTTTCAACATTAGCTCTCAAAGACTGCCCTAATAGTGGATTCATATTTTTCGAAGTCACTTTTACTTCCCCCAATGAGAATATAAGACAATACCGAGTTTTGTATGAACTTCGTTTCTGCATTGTAAGATAACTGAATGAATAAAAAAAAAATATCATGTAACATATTTTTCAGTAATGTGACCCTTACCAATAATTTAAGACTTAAATTTAATCATAATTTGAGATAGTGATACAAAAAATAGGGTGAAGAGTGACAGTGTCTATCATTCACAGAAATGATTAAATTTTGATAGGCAATTTTCATTGTAAATGAATGGTCATGCACCAACTTATATTTTGGTAACACTGAGAATGTGTCATAGCTGTCATTGTGACATTTGTGGAATGGCCATTTTCCGCGATGTTTATCATATTATTTCACCGTTAAAATAATTCTCAAATAATTTTAAATATGCATAGTAATCAGAATTTTGGGTCTAATTTAAATAATTTTGTACATTTAATCAGAGGCCTTCCACATGGCCACGAAAAACCTTTGAAACATGCGCTCTATAATGCGGTCGCTTTACTATTACTATTTATATGCTGTGCAGCAGGATACGCCCTATTCTTAATATTGGAACCGTTTTTTAAACCTCTCTTATGGGCTTTACTGGTAGGGTCACTCTTGCATCCAATCAAATATTCGATTGCAGCAAAAATTAAGAACTGGTTCTACAAATTAGAAACGTCTAAGACTCCGTTCATTTTAGGCACCCTGATTATTCCTATCGACATTGTTAACAATGTTTCAAAACTTATCGGTGAAGCAATACACAAATACTATAAGGTATGTAATTCTCTCCTGAAGTCCGTGTATGTAATATGTTTTAAGTATGTTCTATTTTATTCGGTAAACGGGAACGATTGGTGTCTTGCCAATGAAAAAAATGAATTGAAACGCCAATGCGTGCGAGTGCATTAGTATTAGTGTGCGGCCATGTTTTTTGCTGCCAACTTCAGACATGTTATTCTGAAATTTCAGTTCTCACGGCACCATTCGTTCACGTTTACCTTATATTCAATATTGAATGAAGCTGAAACAAAATTATTATTTTCTTTATCATCCTAACTCCTCTCAAAGATTAGTTATAGCTTATAATCGTCTGATATAATTTGGCTGAGTGGTAATCGGCTATTCTTCGGTGACGGAAGTTGCTGCTTCGAGTTCTACGATTGTAAAATCATGAATACTGGATAGAATTATTTTTTTAACGAAACACTTAGCTTTTTTTAGGTTGGCTAATTATTACTAGTAAGAATATCTTTAAATATGTTGCAGTGTATAAAACCTTTCCAAATTGTCGCAGAACATCTACTCAGTTTCAGCGGAATATAGTTTAGGAAACCCTGATCTAATCAATAGTAATGTAGAAAAATATTTTTGCAGATTGTGTAATTACAATATACAATGTAAATTTTGCTGGTAGAATTATGGTAATGAGGCATTTTTTGTTTTTAATGTAGGTGTCTGGATGTATAATTCTTTCGGTCTTAGGAATTATTTGGTTCTACAACTGGTTTCCATGGGGATATTTCATTTTCGTTTGGAAAGTGGCCAAATATCTCAACATGCTCGTCGCTATGCTGCTGAAAATCTGCAATACATATACCGTGAGTAAATATTAAATCTTCATTTTTGTCCATTAAAGGTCTGTTAGAGACTTGGAATCCTAGTGCCTGTCTCATCTTGCATGCCCCTATTCTGGCATTTCCCTGCTACGTTGTCTATCAGGCATATCTATACTTTTACCCACATATTACTTTTAGCTCTCAAAGATTAGGATTCTCATCGACTTCATTATATCAAGAGAAGTCTTCAGAGTTTGTCCTGCATTTCTTGCATTTTTTATGTTTTAATATCAAAATTCTGTGTTACAGTTGTGGAGTTATGGAAAGGGGTAGCAATGCTATCAATGTATGTTTATTACTATTGCCATAATATTTCAGTTTATATGATAAATTATATTTGATATACAGCGTACTCTCGATTACCGGATAATTGGAAAACACAGATAATCCGAACTATCAATTTATCTATAGTTTTTAAATGAAATTATTATATTTATAATGCAGATTCACTTTACATCAGCGGTTTCTAGCCTTTTTGCTACTAGGTCTCCCCAAAAAAAAAATGTTTTTTACCGTGCCTTCCTACCTTTTATTTTTTTATACATATAATGATATGGACATGTTCGTTTTCAAAATTTTCGATTATTTTAAATTTTGCTGCATCCCCATGTCAATAGTCCTGACCCCTCCTAGAAGGCGTGCCTCCCAGGTTGGAAACTGCTGCTTTATGTGATAAACGCACTATTTTTTAAGAAAATTTACAATTTTTGAGAATCTCTTAACAATGAAGTCAATGGCGAATTGTGATCAATAAGAATTGGTAGCAACTTGGGACTTAAAGTTCCGTAGTGACTTTCTGATGTTGTAAAGGTATAAATAATACCCATAATACTATGTAGCATTGCATTGTTATAACAGAGTTTCCAAAAATTTATAATCTTGTAAGATGGAAGAAATCTGTGCTTTAAGAGGATGCTGAAGAATTGGTTTTAAGAAGTTACACAAAATTTAAAAATTGCTTTTAATACCGCTTTGGCGTTTTGGATGATCTAAACCGGATAATTCGCACACGGATAATCGAGAGTACACTGTATTATTAGATCAGGTCTTACAACTTGTAATAGTTACATTTGCTGTTACTTTATCTTATTGACTTAATCCACTAATCAACTTAAAGCATACATTTCTCTATCTAAAATTCATCTGTAACCATCTGCGTGCCAATCTAACATTCGCGAAATAACCATAAAGCACACTTAGCTGTTATAAACATGTCTGTATGAAACAAAAGGTTTTTCTCTTTCTAGTTCTCAACACTGATTATCGCATATTTTATGGCAGTGCATATGATGTGGAATCCAGAGAGAGAATCTTTTTTCAGAAAAATGTCACTAGTCGTTTGGTTATGCAGCAGTGGATATTTAGCCTATATTAGTGGTCCGTTCCAAACACTTACATTTATCACTCTACAGATTTTTGCAGTTTTGGGTTTCACTGTGGAAGTTTATGAAGTATATGATTCAATGAAAAGCAATGGTGAGAATTTGAAGTAAATTTTTCATTAAAATACTTTTAAATAGTAAGATATCTTTCAATAATTCATGTAAATTTATTCGCTTCAGGTAATGATATATCAATAGTGAAGGCTGCAAAATGGACAATAAATAACAAGCAATATTCTCAAAAGTTTAGGGATTCTCTTGTTAAACAAGATATCAAAGACGAAAATGATTCTAATAATGATACTGCCGACATATCTGATAAAAAATCTGAAGGAACTCCACCTCCTTCATTGTCTAAAATTCGTGAGGTAGACTCCAAGGCTGATGATTTACCGACAAGGGCTCGTGCAGCATTTCAGACAAGAACTCTTTCTTCTCTCCCATTGTCATCTTTGGAGACCAGATCTGCCATTGAAAGTCATATTGTAGCAGCTTTGCAGAGGAAAGCTATGAGCTCTGACAAAAAAATTGGAATCAAGGCTATCAGTGACTTTGAAGTATCCAATGAAGAATCTGAGAGCACTATTTGTTTTAAATTTCTACTATGGGCATGTGGTGCCATGGTGCTTTGGAAGAACATTTGGATATGGCCTCTGATTTTAATTGTGCTTACTATCTTTATCATAAAGACTGTTGGGAATTTTTTTGGAGTTTGGCTGTTTGTTGAAAAGTATCTTGCGGATGCAAAAAAATATATATCCACTTGGTGGAATGTCAGGTATGAACAGCACAGTTGTCTACTTAGCATTACTTGATACACTTATATTTTGGTTGGTTTTTTATCAAAAATTTCTGCAAATTTAATGTTAGCTATTCACATGAGGTATTGAGTTGCGGAAAGCACTCTGGAATCTTAATCAGCGGTAAAGATACTGTTCTGTGCTTAAAATTAAGTCAGCTGTGAAACGGTTAGCTTCTGATATTATTAAGTTAGCAGTAAAGCACTCACACAGATACACTTGCATAGTTTGATGTTTTAAGTATATGTGAACACGAGGCCAAGACCTGCCATCACTAACGTGTCTCACAATGACCCAATTTAACGACGATTACAGTACACAGACCAAAAATGTATCGGTTAGATGGAGTTGTCAATGACTGTTATGCATATGAAGTATACAATCAGAGAAAGGCTACAAGAGAGAGATATATATTGAGGATGGTAGTGTTTGAAATTTTATGCATAATTGCACTCTGTTATTGTTAATTGAAATTTATTTATAATGACTGTTTTCTTTTAGATATTCTGCAATTGTACCTGCTCACGCCAAAGGCATATTTAAGATTATGAATAAAGTGGAAAGTGGTCTCATTGAGGCAGCTAAAGGATCAATTGATTCAGTGTCCACAGTAGTTGTCATATTGGGACTTATATCCTTTCTCACATGTGCACCCATATTTATGGGTGTCCAGGTATGTTTCATTCTTAATAATCTAGATTAACCACAAAGATATTAATGGTAATTATTCTCTCATATCATTTTCATTTCGGTAGTAAAATTACTTACTGATATTTTTAAATTAGCATGCTTGGTTTTATAGTTTTATAGTTTTTGTCGTTTAAAGAACTAATCTCTATTTAAGAGACATTATATTTTTTATAAAAACACTTTTCTTGACATATATTCATTTTTATAACAGTGGGTTGCCAATGATTGAAGTAAAATATTAATATGCTAGTGAAGAAACACTCATGGGTGCATTAGTGAATACACTAAAATCTAAAGGACTAATGCCAATATGATAAGGCATGTCTTCTTTTAAAATATTACATGAGGGATATAAATCTCATTAAAAAACACATGATCATTTTAACTTTTTGTGGGAACTACTACCATTCCAACTGATCTAAAATCTCAAATTGAATAATAAACTGTATTAACAGCTTGACGGCTACGGTTTTTTGCTGAATTTTGCATGGTGGCCGATACAGTTTGCGAAAATTTTTGCAAATATAATACAAAAAAAATATTATAATATGCTACCATCTCCTATTAATAATATTCACAAGCAAACTAAATTGTAACCTGGCTATTTCCCATAGAAAAGAAATGTATGACGTAGGACTCACATATGAGTGAAGTATTGAATATTCAATTATTATCGATCTTGATTGAAATATGGAATCTTTTTGTATTTGTAGATATATTCCGAAGGAATCACAGTCGTCCAACTGACAGGCAGCTTGATTAATAGGACAATTGTGAACAATCCTGAAATGCGGCAGCTTTTACCCCCCGGTTGGGATGACACAGTCGATTCCTTACTTGACAATGCTTACATATATGGGAGAGAGGGTCTTTCTAATGCAGTTAGTAAATATTTTGCATGATTATTATCATTCAACTATTGTATAACTTCAGTCGAACTCAGTTATGTTGAGGACCAGGTAACCAAAAGATTTTCTCATTTATATCACCTGATTTATCTCAAATTAATAATGATGTCGAAGAAAACTTTTTTTTGTAAATTCAAAAGCACTTTTGTTTATTCACAATCACAATCTGAGTGGAAAATATGCTATTTTACTCTTAATCCTCAATATTTATAATCTCCTTCAACTGACCGTAAATCATAATATTTTTTCATTGTTTATGTAGCACTATTTTTGAATTTATTGTTTTAGATTAAGGGTGTTTTAAAGGACTCGACTGATGCAGAAAAAAGTGCAAAATTGGAAACACAGTTATTGGAATTGTGGGACCGGATTTATCAGACATGGATGTCAGACAGTAATACAATGGGGCCACAAGTAAATGCTGCTGCCATAGAACAGTCATGGAAATCATTCATGGATGATATCACTAAATCACCTGGTATACCTTATTTACCTTTAATTCTATGCTCCATATAATTTAATACTGTTAATCAATAAATGCATTGTGCAACATAATTAATATAGAGATACAAAATCATAACTGACAAGTGGGTCTCGCCTTTCCTTAACAATTTTTTTCACTTGTCTCTATCTAGTGTGTGGAGTGAGCAATATAATGTGAGCATATTTTATAGTTTGTTTCTACTTCCACTGCCACCATGTATGTATAAATATCGCTTACATTTTATAATGTAGCATTACTAAAGTACTAAAATTTCCAATATTCCGGAGTCAATCTGGTTATATACATGCCTTTATTTTGGAAAAAATAAATATTTTTGCTTGGCTTTGAAGGAAATGTCATATCACATTTGTTAAGCATATATCTCGGAGTTCCGCTAAAAGTATTTGCTCTACTTTTCCTCCTGCATTTTTGATTGCAAAAATAAAGCTAATTGTATAATGCAAATGAATTCTTAGGAAACATAGTATTGATTGTTGGTCAATAAATGTGGTGAGAGTCATTGTAAGGAGTATTTTCTGTTCCTTTTGAAATGACGGAGTAGATATATAAAGAATGTAAAGTAGCATTTATGATACCCATAAATTTATTAATTATTTTACCAATCGTATTTTTGTCATTTTCCAGATATGTTGAAAACTAGTGGCTTGATGAACTTCGCAAAACAGAATGTTGGAACTCTGATGGCTCTTCTAGATTCACTATGGTCTCTTTTAAAAGGAAACATAACACTGGTTCTCAGTTCAGTTTCAGCCATCACATCTGTTTTACTTGGAGGAAGCACAGCTGTATTAAATTTTGTTTTGGGCATGGTATGTTTACAACTACTTATTTTTTAAAGAATAATGATGAATCCAATACAGATTAAACTCAGGAATGAGTGGATAAAGTAGTAAATATAATAATAAAAATCGAGTGTGAATATAATAAAGGTGATTAAAATTTAAAACTAAATGTTACATAATATTTTCAGGTTGTGTTTTTTACCACACTATTCTACTTACTAAATTCGAGTTCGGCTCTTTATAAACCAATAGAATTGATCTCCAATCTCTCCCCTAATAACGGCTCTCGGTTTGGTCTGGCATTGACTGATGCAGTGAATGGAGTTTTTAAGGCAACCCTCAAGATGGCCATATTCTATGGATTGTGGACATGGCTGATTCACAATTTGTTTGGTGCAAAGATTGTGTATTTGCCTTCCGGTATGTTGTTATTAATTATGCATCATAAATGTATTTGTCATTATAATCACTATTTTAGCGCTATAGCCCAGAGTAAGTCTTTGTTCCAATTAAACTCCTCTACTGCTTTCAATTTTGTCCTTTGCCGCGTCGAATTCTGATGCCGAAAACTCGCAGATTTCCATCCATTCCAATCAGCTACAGTTACAGTATAACAAGTTTTCCTTAGTCTTACAGATGGTGAGAACCTTCAATGTCTGCTTTGTAATGTTCTTGTGAGAAATATCAATGGCCATAATTTGTCAACACGTATTATATAATTGTTAAATTGTTCAATAGGATAAAAAAATCTTATAAAAATTAAGTATTGGGAAATGAAAGAAATCAAAATACATTTTTTTTAAATGAAAATAAACATTATTTCCCTCCAAAGTTTATTTTCTCATGTCCTCCTTCAGGCAGAAATGGTAATTTACAAGTGTAATTCTTGGAAATTTTTATTATTTTAACCCGTAAAACGGAGAATAAATATTATACTTCTACATTTTTTTCAATGTAAATCTGTCAGCTATTATTATTCAAAACTTATTTTGCAATCTCACGATAAAATATTTTTTGGAAATTATTAATTATATTTTATATTTTACTAGAAACATTATGCACGGATTTATATTTGCGGAACATCGGCCGTTTTTATTTCAAAATTTAAGCCTAACCTGTCAGTAGTTCTGCCAATACCGCGGGTAATGGTTGTATTTAAAGCAAATCTCCTCGGTTATTGATATCTTTTTTATGAGTGAGTTTAGATGGTTGTTATTTTTTTGATTTCTGAAATAGGGACTCTTACTCTCTTGGTAGGCTCTTTTTCTTTTGATTTATTTTGCTTTTACATATTTAATTTATATTCTTTACTATCTTTACTATAAAGAAAATTAATTATCTATATGCCATATTTTGAATGCTTTGAACTTGTAATTTGAAATGTTCTCAGCATCTTAAAAAAAAAAATGAAATGTTTAAGAGTCAATTGAAAACGATTTAAAAATTTCTCTTGTTTTGACATTGTCAAATTTACCAATATCATATCAGTTATTTCTATATTTTGAAGTTTAAATCAAAACTGTAAATTTATTGAATTCCGCAATATTATATACTCTCCTTTTATTTATTCTATGATTGTCACCGTAGTTAAGGGAGTCAAGCCACAAATTTGGCAAAAATGATGTAAGCACAGAACAGAATTTTAAAACATCAAAGATGCCGTGAATAGTGGATTTGAGCCATAGAAAGTCATATTTGTGCGTATTTTGTAAATTGCTAACAGACGACAACCGCATATATTTTTGATTTCTGAATAACTTCTTATAATAAAAATATAAATTCTAAATTATTTAAAACTGGTAAACTTCCATATGTGAGATCACTGTT